>CAUYRH010088526.1:0-107166 GCA_963574655.1 Perodicticus potto
TTTTTTTTTTTTTTTTGAGACAGAGCCTCAAGCTGTCACCCTGGGTAGAGTGCTGTGGCTTCACAGCTCACAGCAACCTCCAATTCCTGGGCTCAAGCGAGTCTCCTGCCTCCGCCTCCCAAGCAGCTGGGACTACAGGCGCCCGCCACAACGCCCGACCAGTTTTTGGCTGCAGCCAACGTTGTTTGGCGGGCCTGGGTTGGATTTGAACCCACCAGCTCAGGTGTACGTGGCTGGCGTCTTAGCCGCTTGAGCCACAGGCGCCAAGCCAATATGTTCACTTTTTAATAGATTTGGACTTCATTTCTTTTTCTTACCAACTCTAAGAAAAATGATAATGGGAAGTGAAACTATAAAGGGAGAACACAAAAATCAGAAGCAGCAAGAAATTTGGTTAATATGAAATTTGAGTGAGAGATCTGTGCCACAAGTTGCACATAAAAAGAGAGTTTCATTACTTTTCAGTTACGCTTCATGAATAGGCTGGCTAGTCAGCCGGAGGGTGTTATTTTTAGGTGACTGATAAAGGCCGATTGTGATAGATTTTTGAAAATGTCCTGTGTTGGGCTGGCTGAGGTGGCTCACGCCTGTAATCCTAGCACCCTGGGAGGCCTAGGTGGGTGGATTGCCTGAGCTTACAGGTTCAAGACCAGCCTGAGCCAGAGCAAGACCCGTCTCCAAAAAATAACTGGGCATTGTGGCAGGTGCCTGTAGTCCTAGCTACTTGGGAGACTGAGGCAAGAGAATTGCTTATGCCCAAGGGTTTCAGGTTGTTGTGAGCAGTAATGCCATGGCACTCTACCAGGGGCGACAAAGTGAGACTGTCACAAAAAAAAAAAAAAAAAAAAAAAGAGAAAAGAAAAAGTCCTGTGTGGTATGTGACATATCTTCATCCTTCATAGGATTGTCTTCTAATAAAGTATTTTCAGGGCGGCACCTGTGGCTCAAAGGAGTAAGGTGCTGGCCCCATATGCCGGAGGTGGCGGGTTCAAACCCAGCCCTAGCCAAAAACTGCAAAAAAAGAAAAAGAAAAAAAAAAGATAGAAGATCCAAATGAATAAAACCAGAAACAAAGTGTATGTTGCAGCTGATGCTGTGGTAAGATAAAGGATCATTAGAGACTATAATAAAGTTGTTTAAAAAAATAAATAAATAAAAAATATTTTCAGTAATATTTTATTTGAACTTCCCTACTGGGTTATCTATAGCTATATGCATATTTATTCAAAGATAAATACTTTAGAATTGATAATGCAGGGCAGTGCCCATAGGTCAGTGGATAGGGCACTGGCCACATACATCAAGGCTGGCAGGTTCAAACGTGGCCCGGGCCAGCTAAACAACAATGATAACTGCAACAAAAAAATAGCTGTGCATTATGGTAGGCGCCTGTAGTCCCAGCTACTTGGGAGGCTGAGGCAAGAGAATCACTTAAGCCTAAGAGTTTGAGGTTGCTAACCTCAATCACTTAAGCCCAGGAGTTTGATGCCACAGTACTCTACTACCAAGGGCAACATCGTGAGACTGTCAAAAAAAAAAAAAGCGCTCAGCTGTGGCTCAAGCTGCTTAGGCGCCAGCCACATACACCTGAGCTGGCAGGTTCGAATCCAGCCCAGGCCTGCCAAACAACAATGACGGCTCTAACCAAAAACTAGCCCGGCGTTGTGGCGGGCACCTGTAGTCCCAACTACTTGGGAGGCTAAGGCAGGAGAATCGCTTGAACCCACGAGTTGGCGGTTGCTGTGAGCTGTGATGCTATGGCACTCTACCCAGGGCGATAGCTTGAGGCTCTGTCTCAAAAAAAAAAAACAAAACAGGAATTGATAATGCAGTTAAACCTAACAGGAGAATGGAGTTCTTTCTTAACCAGAAGACTGAATGTTGGGCAGCGCCTGCGGCTCATTGAGTAGGGCGCCGGTCCCATATACCAAAGGTGGTGGGTTCAAACCCGGCCTTGGCCGAACTGCAAAAAGAGAAAAACAGCCAGGCATTGTGGTGGGCTCCTGTAGTCCCAGCTACTCGGGAGGCTGAGGCAAGAGAATCGCCTAAGCCCAGGAGTTGGAGGTTGCTGTGAGCTGTGTGATGCCAACTGAATGTTGATAGATGGATGGTTATTATTTGTACCCATGCATTGCCTTACTTAGATCTTGTAAAGGCATTAAAAAAAGAAAAGATTTTGATCCCCACAGTGGATACCATTGTTGCCTCATTAACGTTTATTAGAGTAAACAGCAAATACACATGTAAATAAGTGATTCTTTATCACAAATTGAACAAAAATAAGATTTAATTAGCATTAGTTTGGTGCTAGGCTTAACCAACTTAAAAACTTAGTTTATTATTGAAATGCTTTGTCTTGGGCAGCTCCTGTGGTTCAGTGGGTAGGGCGCTGGCCCTATATACTGAGGGTGGCAGGTTCGAACCCGGCCCTGGCCAAACTGCAACAAAAAAATAGCTGGGCGTTGTGGTGGGCGCCTGTAGTCCCAGCTACTCTGGAGGCTGAGGCAAGAGAATCGCCTAAGCCCAAGAGTTGGAGGTTGCTGTGAGCTGTGACGCTACAGCACTCTACCGAGGGCGACAAAATGAGACTCTGTCTTATTTAAAAAAAAAAAAAAATGCTTTTTTTTTTATTGTGCAGTCAATTCTTGATATTTGAGATAGTTATGTTTATTTTTGAGTTAGCTAATACTGAACCATTGCTCTTTGGGGAAATACATAGTTAAGTTTCCAAAAGTGTTGTTTACGTTTTTGTCAACCTCCCAATTCATAACCTTATTGTATATGTGTTTCTGTTTTAAGATAACTTACTTAATATATAGTAGAACCTCCACAGTTGACCACCTCCTTAAAGTTGACCTAATTTTCATAGACTGGATGTGTACCACATGTAGGTATCAGTACAGTAGATCTAGTTCCTTATGTTGACCACCTCTGTATGGTGACCAATTAATTATAGTCCCTTGGATGGTCAACTTACAGAGGTTCTAGTCTATGTTGTTCATTCATTAACCTTGAACTAACTGCCTATAGTGCTATAACTTAATGGCTAAACAAAGATTATCTAATGCACGTTTTTTCCGTAAGGCACATCACAAGCTTCTTGCACCCGTGAACATTAATAGAGCACTTCAACCTTGTACTCAGGACCATTTTAAACGGCAAAATTACCAAAAAAAGCACAAACATGTGAAAAAAGTAGCACTAAGTAGACCACAAAAAGGATACTTGTTTATTACAATAGTAGAGCTGAAAATGAAGCAGAGTATCAGTTCAGCCTAGCTAGGAATGTGTGCATCAAGCAACTCAAATTTTGTCCATTTATTACTGTCTGTGAATGACTTAAAATGCAGGGAATATTGATTGTGGAGTTAAAATACATTCTGGTTAAGTGAATTTGAAAATATGAAATCTGCAAATAATGAAGTTTTGGTTCTATCTTTAACAAAATAAAAAAAATAAAAAAGAGTATTGAACTTCTTATTGAACAGATATCTCCATTTTGAAAGTATTTGTAGCATGTGATCCCCTCCAGAACTTGAAAAGGCAGTCTAAAGGACTTGAGTAGAGATACTGTTGCATTTCTAAACTTGTTTTCTCCATGCATTAAACAGGAAGTAGACTTGATACGGAGTCAAGTCCAGCAGCTTATCTCCCTTCCAATGTGGATGGGCTTACAGCCTGTAAGTATCTAATCTCAGAATCTTAAATGTGTGTATATGTTATAAGTGAAACATGTGGTTTTAGACTGCTTAATGAAATTTAACATGGATATAAATAGCTAAACATCTCCTTTCCTGCTTATCCTAGATGTAGTTTTTATAGTTTTAAAGTTTTTATGTGAAACCTAATAAGTGATTTCAGTATTGTGAGGTGAAATAAGATAGTATTTATTGAGCTTGTAGAGAAAGGGGGTTAATTTAGCAAAGAATGATTATTATGTTTATGTATGATTTTGGAAGAGAATTTTTTTTAATCTCTTGACTGGAATGGATATATAGCTGTAGGAGTGGGTCTGGATCATCAATATTAACGACTTCCAATTTTTCATCCACTCCTTAGTGGATAATATATGTAGGTGCTAAAGTGCCAAACTAACACATTTTAGGGAGTTGAAACTGTCATTTTTTAGTGTAATACTTTTTTCAAAATTCTATTTCCTACACATGTGTGTTTCTGTGTGTACCCAGATATGCAGGCTCCTTCACAGGCACCTGCTGATAGGAATGAAAACACAAGGCATACATAAATAATTAATAGCAAGTTAAAAATAGCAAGCACTGTGAGAGAGTATATGCTGATGTGGATATTTCCTTGTTTACTTCTGATTTTTTTTTTTTGAGACAGTCTCATTATGTCGCCCTCGGTAGAGTGCTGTGGTGTCACAGCTCACAGCAACCTCAAACTCTTGGGCTTAAGCGATTCTCCTGTCTCAGCCTCCCAAGTAGCTGGAACTATAGGTGCCCACCACAATGCCCAGCTATTTTTCTTTTTGTTGCAGTTGTCATTGTTGTTTAGTAGGCCTGGGCTGGGTTCGAACCCGCCAGCCCCTGTGTATGTGACCGGCGCCTAACCACTGAGCGACAGGTGCCAGCCTGATAGTTGTTTTATGTTCGTTGTTTCAGACTCAGGTTTTTTTAGACTTCAGTGATACATACTCATAGTGTTAGTGCTTACATTTTTCAGACTAAAATCCTTAATTTCATAAATAAAAAGAAATTTTGTTGATTATTGAACTTAAAAATCTTGGCTAGTGGCTGGTGCTTTAGCTGCTTGAGCCACAGGCGCCGAGCCAAGTCTTTTATTTTTATTAATAGGCATTAGAATTATTTTTTAAAATATTTCTTCGTTTTCAAGGTTTGTCATATTGCTTTCAGGTTTATCATGATGTTCCACATGGTATCCATATATTAGGAAAGTGTATAATAGCTGATCTAATCCTTATCCTTGCAAACATTGGAGTTACTGATGATTTAATATGGTATCTCTCTTGCAGGCACGATTGGAATTAGAATTAAAAAAGACACCTAAGCTAAGAAAATTCTGGAACTTGATTAAAAAGAATGATGAAAAGATGGATCCAGGAGCAAGGGAACAGTATGTTGGCAAAGCTTCATTCTGTATGAACTGATTATAGTGGGTTATGGTTCTTAGATGATGATGTCAGGCTTATTGCTTTTATGTAGTGCTGAGTGCAAGTAAGTTATTAATAAGTGCTTTTGCTTAGACTTGTCAGGAATATTTTTCACAAAGATCTAAAAGAGAAGCCACATTACCATGCTTTTCTTCTTTTCCTTTTCTCCCTGCCAATGATAAGTGTAGACAGTTGCTCATTGTTTTTTGTTTTTTTTTTTAATTTTTAATAAATCATAATTGTGTACATTGGTGCAATCATGGGGCACAATATGCTGACTTTATATACAATCTAAAATATTTTCGTTAAACTATTTAACATAGCCTTCATGGCCTATAGATCACTATATGAAGACATTTATATCCTACTTTTAGTAATTTTCACTTGTACCCTTGTAAGATGCACCATAAGTGTGATCCCACCAATCACCCTCCCTCCACCCATCCTCCCCCCTCCCCTCCCCTCCCTTGCCCCTTTCCCCATTTCTTATGCTATAACTTGGTTTTAGCCTTCATATGAAAGCTATAGATTAGCTTCATAGTAGGGCTGAGTACATTGGATACTTTTTCTTCCATTCTTGAGATACTGTGCTAAGAAGAATATGTTCCAGCTCCATCCATGTAAACACAAAAGAGGTAAAGTGTCCATCTTTCTTTAAGGCTGCATAGTATTCCATGGTATACATGTACCACAATTTACTAATCCATTCATAGGTCGATGGGCACTTGGGCTTCTTCCCTGACTTAGCAGTTATGAATTGGGCTGCAATAAACATTCTGGTACAGATATCTTTATTGTAATGTGATTTTTGGTCTTCTGGATATATACCTATTAAAGGAATTATAGGATCGAATGGCAGATCTATTTTTAGATCTCTAAGTATTCTCCAAGGCGCCATACATAAATAATTAATAGCAAGTTAAAAATAGCAAGCACTGTGAGAGAGTATATGCTGATGTGGACATTTCCTTGTTTACTTCTGATTTTTTTTTTTTTGAGACAGTCTCATTATGTCGCCCTCGGTAGAGTGCTGTGGTGTCAAAGGAATTATAGGATCAAATGGCAGATCTATTTTTAGATCTCTAAGTATTCTCCAAACATCCTTCCAAAGGGAATATATTAGTTTGCATTCCCACCAGCAATGTAGAAGTGTTCCCTTTTCTTTGCATCCATGCCAGCATCTCTGGTTTTGGGATTTTGTTATGTGGGCTAATCTTACTGGAGTTAGATGATATCTCAAGGTAGTTTTGATTTGCATTTCTCTGATCATTAAGGATGAAGAGCATTTTTTCATGTGCTTGTAGGCCGTGTGCCTGTCTTCTTAGAATTTTGATTTTTCAAAGAGAGTTAAGGGGTAGAATTACCAGGGAAAAAATAAATAGTTGAAGGCAATGCCTTGTTTCTCACCATGCTTTCTAAACTTTTTCAGCTTGTCTTTTAGAATTGTTGGACTGAAAAGGTCATGGTGACTTTACCTCATCTCTAAGTGGTTCTAAAAATTCCCCAGGGCTCCAAGTAGTACTGCAATCCGTAGAAGGAAAGGAACTGTCTGTTGCCGAAGAAGGACTTCTTTGGATTAAGACAGGTAAGCGGTAAACTTGAAGACTACTGAGAACTGATAGGAAATTAAGACACTAAGTTTTAGCTTAGTCTTTACCACCGTCCAGTGTGTGAATTGAGAAACGATCATAAATGCATCGTGTCTTCATTTCTTTGTCTCTCAAGTGGGGTAAGGGCACTTTTCTATCTTGTCAGAATAAAATACTCCAAAACCTCACTGTGAAAGTCATAATTAAATGTTTTCCTAATATATATCTATCTATCAACTCTATAGGACAGATGAGTATGCTGAGTGTCAAAATGATATGATTAATGTTAGAACTGCCCTGGTGATCTGAAGTGTCACCACTAGTAAAAGTGGTGAGGACACTGGTAAGGGCAATGATGATGATGTTCATGATCACGGTGTCTGTAGCCAACAGTCAAGAGTTAACTTGAATGAACTAGTCACTATAAATGAAATCTCTAACATCAATTTTTAGAATCTAGGCTTGATCACTCAATTTTCTCTCATCCAGTTGAAATGGCAAAATTGCTTAAATGATTGACTTTTTATTCTGATTTTTAAAAAGTGACACACATGTTTAGTAAAGACAATTTAGAAAACAGGAAATCGAAAAGAAGAAAAATGTTAGGTCTAATTGGTTTTCTGGCTCTTTGAGGTTTTTTCCTGTATTTCCTTATATTTGCCCACTGCTATTATCTTCTGGTGTTTATCTTGAAATCAAGAAATAAATCTTATAGTGACCTAAGGGTGACTTTATAATACAATAACTAATAGCCCTTATTAAGTGCTTACACTGGTTATTGTCTTAAGTGCTTTAAAGATATTAAGTACTATACCACTTAAGTACTATACCACTATTTCTGCTAACAACTTTGGAATAAGTCCTAATATTATCCCCTTTTACACATGAGGAAACACACACAGAAAGATTAAATCATTTTTCCAAGGTCACATTTCGGAACTTAGGCTACATGGCACCAGAACCTGTGTCTATACCCTCTGTCCTGTAATGCGATGTGCAGTGCACCTGAACTTCCAGATCTGAGGATGTGGGACACTGATCTATAGTAGAAAGGACTATGGGTCCATTGTGTAGGCTTGTTGTACTTCCTGGAGAATGTGAAACAAGCTTGAAGTCTCCATGTGGAGCAGCTAGAAAACCTTTTATAGTGAGGGCACAGATCTAAGAATGCTGACTCTTACTCATTCAGTGCAGAGAGCTTGTAAAGGTCCATGTACATGTATACAATTAAGTTTGTGAACTCATCCTACAAAAAATGTTACATACCTTATTGCTGAAATCACTATGGTTACCTTTGAGGTATTCCCCTTGAGAAGCTATGCACCAACACCAGCGCCTAGTCCACTCTTCAAAGAAATTTTGGAACTCTTTTTCTGGAATATCCATCAAAACTATCTTTGTATTACCCTTGATGTCGCACATATCACCCAAATATCTTTCAATATTTCCTTTATCCTTGGGTAAAGAAAAAGTCACTGGGGGCCAGATCAGGTGAGTAGGGAAGGTGTTCCAAAACAGTTATTGTTTACTTGTTTAAAAACTCCCTCATAGGCTTGGCGCCTGTGGCTCAACGGGCTAAGGCACCAGCCATGTACACCTGAGCTGGCGGGTTCAAATCCAGCCTGGGCCCGCCAAACAACAATGGTGGCTGCAACCAAAAAATAGCTGGGCGTTGTGGCCAGCGCCTGTAGTCCCAGCTACTTGGGAGGCAGAGGCAGGAGACTCGCTTGAGCCCAGGAATTGGAGGTTACTGTGAGCTGTGATGCCACAGCACTCTCTCCAGGGGGACAGCTTGAGGCTCTGTCTCAAAAAAAAAAAAAAAAACTCCCTCATAGACAGTGCTGTGTGAGCTGGTGCATTGTAGTGATGCAAGAGCCACAAATTCTTGGCCAAGATTTTTAGTTAAGATTTTCCTGTTTGTCTACTGATGTTTACCTGGTCTGCTATGCTTCCCCATAGTCAGCTGATTTTGATGCACAATTTGACAAATTTTTGCAATGTTTTCATCATTTCTACTCTTTAAGGTTATCCCGACCTCTCTTCATCAGTGACATTATCTGTCCCCACAGAAAAAACATTTAATCCATTTGTACTCTGGTATTTCCTTCATGGCATTTTCCCCATAATCTTGGACTAAAATGTCACTAATTTCACTTCCACTCTTGCCAGGTTCAACAAGGAATTTATGAATGTTTGTTCATTGATCTAATTCAAGCTCCAACATTCTCTTGGCTGACACAAAAATAAGCAGCAACAATAACAAACGCCTCTCAGCAAGACACTGCCACTCATCAACACAAACACAACTGTGAGATGCTGGTATACCAAGTTAGGAAACCTTACTGAGTTGTTTGTACAGTGCTGCCAACATAAGCACATGGTGGCAAGTTTACAAACTTAGCTGTTAGACCTTTTAAAGCTGGCTTACCAGTTTCTCCCCAGAGAATGGCCAAGATGATGGAATGCATTAATTAGGCTCTTATTGTGACATTGCTTTTAGTTGTTTTTTACTTCCCGAATGACTCCAGTGACTCAAGACATTTTTATTGCAAATTACGCTTCAGAAAGGTAACATTTTTTGCTTGTAGTCCCAGCTAGCTTAGGAGACTAAGGTGGGAAGATGGCTTGAGGCAAGGAGTTTGAGACTAGCCCGGGCAACATAGTAAGACCCTCTCTCTAAAAATAAATAAATAAACTTTAAAAAAAGTCATCTTATAGCTTTGGATAAGTTCCTCAACATATCTGTGCCATGGTCTCCATGTTCATAAAATAAGGATAAGAATTTTACATGCCTTAAACTCTAAATGTGATAATTCCAAGAAAGACACATTAATAATTGTGATATCATATGGTAAACACTTCATATTAAAAAGTATCCACGAAAAGGTAGAGTCATATGTGAACAAAGATGTCTTCAGGAACATTGATTATAACAGTGGATAACTAGAAACAACCAAAAGGTACATTCATAGGCACGTGACTGAGTAAATACTAGTGCATTATGCTACAACCTACTATGTACCCATTAGGATTAGTCTCACATGTCTAAAGGCTACTATTAGACCATAAGGTCAATTAAGGCAAAGATATTGCTCACAATTTTATTCTCAAGGCAAAGGACTGGCCCGCAGACAAAGCTTTCAGTGATTATTTTAAAAAAGAAGAAATCTTTCTGAATTAAGAAATATCTATTATATATTAAGCAAACAAAGCAAGTTATAACTTGTCTCCCCATTCTATGCTTGCCTATTCTTATCCTTGAGATTTCAGCTTCTCTGAGAGCACATTCTGATCCCGTTAGCTAGTACAGACCCACTCAATACTCTACATTATTTTATTTGTATGTTAATCTGAAATTGTTTTCCCTATTTCCTTTCTTCACTAAAATATGAATTACCTAATGGCAGGCATTGCGTCTATTCTGTTCACCGTTACAACCCCAGAAGCCAAATACATTGTAGGTACTCTGTGAATATTTACCAAATGAAGGAATATAAAATTGATATGGATATAGAGGGATTTGTAATAAGCTATGAACAGAGATTTTTTTTTCAAAGAGGAGAGAAACCACCGAAGCTGGGTAAATGGAATGTCTATTTTTACTCTACCTTCTAAATAGTTAGTTTTTAAAATAGTAAGTCTGAATCACATTTGTCACTAAAAATAAATATGCCCCAACATTCAGACTTGACTGAGAAGTAATGAACATTCATTAATTCATGTTTGAGATGACCTTTTCCCTCCATGGAGTCCCAGTGGAGGACATCAACCAAGAGAAATTGGTCTACTGTCAGCCCCCAATTCTGTAGGAAGGAATTTTCAGGTTTGTGAGAAAAAGTGAAAGTTTTGCCAGTGGACCTACTCTTCAGAATGTCTGTTTCCTTTAAGCATGTGATCTGATTGTATGCATTTTGCTAATGAGTTTATTTAAAATGCATTTTTCTAAGAACCTCTCAGGGTGTGTTGAAGTGTGGCCACAGGTGGTTTGGAAGATTACTTACCTATTAATGGTGATGAGTGGGGACAATAATGTTTGAGGGAGAGAGAAAGGCTTAGGAAATTAGTCCATAGCAGTGTAGGCTTAAAGAGAGTCATTTTCATTCTTGTCAGATGAACAGGTGCTAAAATTGGGAATAGGACAAAAACATATTCCAGAGAAGTGACAATACTTTCAAAATGATGAAAAGAGGTTGCCTTACACTGAAGCAACCAAAAAGCCCACCTGGAGGATATTTTAATGACTCATATTTGAGCCTAATTTTATATATGCTATTGAAACCATCTTTTTCTACATAAACATCTGGATTTTCTTCCGTAAGGGCAGTCCGAAATTGCCTTCAGGGGATAATGATTTGATTGGCAAAATGCTGACCTCAGACACAGTCATGAGTTCAGCTTCAGAAAGGTGGATGCCCAATAGGAGCCCGGGGAGATACTATATCTACAAATCCTCTCTCCCCTATACACACACACACACACACACACACACACACACACACACACAAATAGCATCATATCTCTGTGGCAACACAAAACAAATGCTGCACTTTCCTCAAACCAGAGTTTTTCAACCTTGACGTTATTAACATTTTGGCCCCCCAATTTTTTGTTGTGGGAGGTTGTCCTGTGCATTTTAGCTTTGCTCAGGGATTTTTATCCCTTTAGTTACTAGCCTTTTTTTATACATAACGTTGTTATCCATCAATATGTTTCTCTTTCTCTCTCTATCAATGCTATCTCAGTGATAACAAAGTGTTATAGAAAATAATAGGGACTTTGAGCCAGATAGTCCTAAATTTAGACCCCAGTTTCAACAATTCTGGGACAACCTCCCACCACAGTATCCCAGGTCCCTATCCAGTAGTTACCAGGATTATCACCACCACCCCTCAATGGTGACAACCAAAAATGTCTCTGGAGGTTGCCAAATGTCCCTTGGAGGGCAAAGTCACCCTCATAGTGACAGCAATGATTAGTATTACACCTTTTGTTTGTCTAGCACTTCGTGGTGTACAAAACTCTGAGAATGTTTCAATTCTATTGCCACCAGGGAAAGCAGTATGAAAAAGTGGATGCCCATGTCTTACAGTGATCTTCCACGGGCTCTTATCAGAAGAAATTGTTGGCCAGCGGGAAGCTGATGAATGGGACTTTCCTCTTGGTTTTAGTTCCTTTGATGCCACCTGCAGTTTGGAATCCTGGGGCCAGTATTTTGTTCACTTTTTTTTTTTCTTTTTAGAAAATGTCAAAAGAAATACTGGCTGTGAAGAATAAGTCATAACTTAAATTATTAACTATACTTCATTAGCTTATCTCTTATGTTTCTATTCTTCAGGGCCTTGGGGAAAAGCATGAAGGAAACAGTCAGTGAAATCTCACCCTTTCCCTCATATTCAGAAGTCTTTGGTCACATTCTGTGAGAGAAAACCTAAAAGGTGGTTAGAAGATGTGTTAAACACCAAGTAGAGAGGAGTGCTGCTCGATGTGCAAAATAACCTGTAGGTCTTTAACACTGTGCAAGTATTCCTTTTAATGATTGTATAAGCTTTGAACAAAGCTGACTTTTTTTGTTTTGCAACTTCAGTTCCTGGTCTTTTTTTTTTTCATATGTAATGTCACTGTCCAACCGTACACTTGCTCTTGTGTGTATCCTCTCGCTCTCTCAAGCTCTCTTTCGCTGTCCCCATGGTATCTGAGATTTCAACATCAAGGTGTCATAGGAAGAATGAGGGCTTTGGAGCCAGTTAATTCATAATTCAACTCCTGATGTCTATAAATTCTGGCTTTGTAACATTGGGCAAGATTTCTAACTTCTTAATCTTACAGTGTTCTAGAACTTATGGGGCAAGGGAATAATGGCTACTGTATCTATTATCACATAAACTTACAATGGCACAGGGGGAAAAAATGTTAGCTAATATGAGATAAAAAGCCCAGGGGTAAAACTATCTTCCTTCAGGCTTGGTTTGACCCAGGGCTCAACTGTTGTCACTAAGATTCCTTTCCCAGCTCTGTTTGCATTGATAGTGACCCCTGTCTACTTCAGACTTATACCTAACCAGTATAAAAGAGTTGGGTTTTCAAGTTCTTAAGTCTTGTTGTCACTGATTAGCCTCACGGGTATGAGTTCATACCTAGACCAGTAACCGTGGTGAGGGGTTGGAATGCAGTATTTGGTTTAGCCCACATCCCATGCTCCATCACTGAGCTCTAAATACCTGGTGAGAAAACTGGGCAGGGGCATTCATCAAGGTAAAAATCAAGGCTATGCCATAACAAAGGGACTGGGCGCTGAGCAGAGAAACAAAACAAAACAAAACACCAAAATAATAATAAAAAATAACCTCGTAAGCCCACTAAAGCTAGCTTGAATTGTTGTTATAAGGCTTAAAAACTCAGAAATCCACTAAAACAGTCTCAAAATCTTGAAACATACAGAGGGTGCCAAAAAATGTATACACATTTGAAGAAAGGAAAAGCTGGATTAAATTAGTGATACTCAAGTCACGTTTGACTTCTGAAATTACACGAGGTGCTCACTGTGTCTTCTATTCACCTTTTGTTATTGGTATGTATTGAGTATTGCAAATTTTATTTAAGTTTTTTCTTTCTTAAAGTGTATATACATTTTTGACACCCTCTGTATGTTAAATTACATAATATACCACTGTCTTCTGGAGTAGTTTCTCCCAGTCCAGAATTTACAAAAGGCAAGATGTTATTTCACTCATTTAAATATTTTCATATGTCCTCTGCTCTGTGTGTGTCTATTTAATTGGTATTAAATTATTTCTCTCTATAAAGTTTTGTTTGGTCATTTAAATTGTTTTAATGTTTGAAAAAGATTGGGTTTTTTTTTTTTTTTGAGACAGAGTCTCACTTTGCAGCCCTCAGTAGAGTGTCACAGCTCACTGCAGCCTCAAACTCTTGGGCCTAAGTGACCCTCTTACCTCAGCCTCCCTCCCAAGTAGCTGTGACTACAGGTGCCTGCCACAACGCCTGGCTATTTTTAGAGACAGGGTCTCGTTCTGGCTTAGACTGGTCTCGAGCCTGTGAAGTCAGGCAATCCACCTGCCTCAGCCTCCCAGAGTGCTGGCATTACAAGCGTGAGCCACCGTGCCCAGTCCCCTTCAAAAAGATATCTTTGAAATAGTCTCATACTTCAGAGACAAAAGAAAGGAAAGGTTATGGTATTGCAGCAATCTCCCACCTATCTCTGCTTTTCACCCCTACAGTTTCCTACCCAAAGGCATCAAGTCATAGCAGCAGTTTCTTGTACAAATGGTCTCCATGATACAGGCAAGACATATTCCTGAAAACATCTTTAGGTTGGATTTTTATGATAATTCATATCCCTGATAAACAATGCATATATAGTAATAATCATAATAAAGGTAGCAACAACACTGCTATGATTCTTATGTAGTAATAATAAAAGCATGATTCAGTACAGGGGTATAATAATAATACCCTCAGACTATAAGAAACTATTGTGCTCTTCCTTTTAACTTAAACAGAACATAAAAACAAACTCATACAAAAAGTTTAGATAAGAGAGGAGAAATCCGAAATCAAGAATGTGCCAGGTTACCACTCACCTAATCTTGCATCAATGTCTTGCCCCTTGGAAGGGGCATTGTTGAGGCAAGAAGTTAGGCTGACATGAATCGGAAGGTGCTGAGGAGAATGGAGAATCACGATTTGATTCTGTTGCTGGAGGAGGCTACCTTACCACTGAAGTCCAAATAGGCAAGAGCTGCTTTAATAATGTGGCAAAGTCCTCTTGGGTTTCCAGACTGGTAAATAAGCAAAAGCTTGAGCTCAAAATCTTCAGAAGCGTTACCCCAAAGCAATAAGATTAGTCTGGTCTTTGCTGTGCCCTGGGACACAGTTTTTTTTTTTTTTTTTCTTTCAAGATGTAAGTTCTTTCAGGCAGTTTTTCCCCAGAACTTTCATCTATGTTATTTGTTCTGGCAAGGCCCCGCCCCCGCCAGTAGCTTTCCTCAACATTTCAGGAAATTCAGTTGCTGGGGCTACACTGACACTGGCTACCTCCCCTTGCGCTTTAATATAATTCATATTTGCCCTATTTTTAAAATGATTAAACCTACCTTAACTTTGCAACTAATTCTCCATCACAACCACCTTCACTTTCTACGTGTGCAGCTTTTAAACTGCTGAAAATGCTTCAGGCCTTTTTCTGCACTGACGCTAGGCTAATAGGAATGTTCCGATTATTTTGATCCTCTAACCAATTCAGTTATAACCTTTCATTTCAATAATTAATATACTATGCTGCTTAGTAACAACTGATGCTTTCCTAGGAGCGCTGCCCTGCGCATGCCCGGTTCTTCTCACTTCATCCTTTGTCGTTGTTCCGATGGTCCAGGGGCCTGACGCTGGATGAATGACGGCGCCTGCTCTTTGTCCCAAAGCTTGGTTACCCCCACTTCTGTTTCTACCGCAGTCACTTTCTTTTCTCAGCAGGCTCAGCTGGACTTGCAGAGGACTTTCTCTTGGCTGTAAGGGTCAAAACAGACTCACAGGATGGAGGAAGAAAGTTAAGACAAAAGTGACACTGCCTAAGTGACCGGATACTAGCTAAACGTTGAGAATAGTCACTAGTGTGAAGACGCAGACTGCTTACGCCATGTGGGTTTGTTTGCATGCATGGAAGAAACTAGCTCCTGAGTTATTAATTTCGTTATTTAATTGTCAATTATCCTTAGGGGAGCCTTGGGCTCCCATTTGCAAGCACAGAATGCCGTAAGTCGGATCGTCGGTAACTCTAACCCCAATATAGACTTCCAGGAATAGTTCATGCCTGTACAAATCGGTGCGTTTTCCCCTCCTCTCCTCCTTTCTCTCACCCTCCTCTTCCTTCTACCTTTTTTCCTTCTGGTACATCAAATAATAGCATATTTATTCACTCTACTGTATCTTACATTTTTCTCTTAAAAGTGTATTTTAGTTGTATGAAAATATTTCAGATTGTCTGTGAATCTAGCACACTGTACCCCACGATTGCACTAATGTACACAGCCATGATTTAATAAAAAAAAAAAAAAAAGAAGAAGAAGTGTATCTTAGAGAGTCATCCAGAACTGTATATACAGGACAGGTTCATGCTTTTGCATAATCTACCATTAATTTCTGTAGTCATTCGTTTGCCCAAGAGCTCCTTAGTGGGTGTTTATTTTAGGTCAGGCTATCGGAAAGCAAAATGGACAATATCTGACCTCATGAAACTTACATCCTAAGGAGTAGAAACGATTAAAGTAACCACAATAAATAAGAAAATGATATTGAATAAGAGAAAGTGATCAGTGCAATGGAGAAAAACCAAGCAATTAAAGATATGGTGCGAGAGTTCAAATGCTCTATGGGAACATTAGGAAAGGCGTCACTAAAGCGACATTCAAAAAAAAAGGTGGAAGCCAGAGTCTATATGGATATATTTTTTCATGTGTTTCTATTTTATTAAGAATATCTCTCAAGTATGAAGGCTGAACTTCATCATACACTCATTTTAGCATGTTTGGTAATGATAGCGATTTCTCTCCTTATATCTCACAAATATAATAAATTACAGTAATAGATTTCCAAACAAAGAGCTAATTTTGCATTCCTAAACTAGACCCCATTTGGCCATAATATGCTTAATATACCTATAGGGTTCTCCAGGATAATATTTTACATGAGATTTGTTTATTTATATTCATAAATTTGGTCTGTAGTTTTGTTTCTCTTTTGGTTTTCTGCATCAACACTTTTATTACTACGTAAAAGAAATAGAAGCTCCCTTTCCTTTTTTATAGTTTGCAACAATTTTAAATAGTATGAGAATTAGCTATTCTTAAGGTATGTTGGAACATCCCCTGCAAAACCACATGAGCCTTGGGCTTTTGGGGGAGGCAGTGAGGAGATGAAGCTATTTAACAAATTCCCTAATTTTTTTCATAATAATTGGTGAGTTTATATTTTTTCTCTCTTCTGAAGTCAATTTTGTTCAGTTATACTTTCCTAGAAAATTAATTATCTTGATCAGATTTTCAAATTCATTTGCAAAGTTGTGGATCAAAGACTCTGATAGGGCTAGTAAAATCTCCTTATCTGTAATTACTTTGTGTATCTGTGTGTTTATGCCCTGCTCTTTTTTAGA
Organism: Perodicticus potto; assembly: GCA_963574655.1. Lineage (NCBI taxonomy): Eukaryota > Metazoa > Chordata > Mammalia > Primates > Lorisidae > Perodicticus > Perodicticus potto. Next base: position 16,883 of record CAUYRH010088526.1, read on the forward strand.
AACAAGATCTCATTCTATTGTCCAGGCTGTGGTGTGGTGCCAAGATCATAGCTCATTGCGACTTTGCACTCCTGGGCTCAAGAAATCCTCTCTCTCCCTCAGCGTTCCAAGTAGCAAGGACTAGGTGCACACTACCATGCTAACTAATTTTTTGAATTTCTGTAGAGAGGGGAGTCTCACTGTGTTGCTCAGTAAGGTCTGAAACTCTTGACCTCAAGTGATCTTTGCATCTTGGCCTCCCAAATCACTGGGATTATAGGCATGGAGCCACTGGGTCTGGCCTTCTGTTTCTTGATTACATTAATTAATAATGTAAAATTTGTATGTGGGTATGTGGTTGCTTTTTTAAAAAATCATCTTTTGGGTATTATTAGAGCTCTGCATAATAGTCTCTATTCTAACTAATTACCTTTTGCTTTAATATTTACTCATTTTCTGATTGATTGTGTTTATATTATCGATCTATTTCTAGTTTTATGAGTTAGATACTTGAATCATTTATTTTAACTTCTTCTTGTTTAATATGAGTATTTAAGTGTGACTTCACTGATGTGTATGGCTTTAACTGCATCATGTGGCTTCTTATATGTAAGATTTTTTATTGTCAGTTTTTAGATAACCTGCGATTTTGCTTTATGGATATCCCACTTGACCTAACAGTTGTTTGACAGAGAGCTTTTAAACTTCCAGATTGTGGGTGATTTTTGTTGTCTGGGTTTTGTTTGGCTGAATTGTGATCAGGTAATGTTTTCAGCACTAATTCTACTTTTTGGATTTTCATTTTTTTTCTTTTGTAGCCCAAAATATATCCCTTTTTGCACTTGTGACTACTAATTGCTTATCTGAAAATGGAGATAAATTCTGTTTTCAGGAAATGAGACTTGGTATGTATTCAGTAGAGCCTGATCATATTATTGTTCATTCTTTAGGCCGCCTACATTTATCTATCTGTCTGTCTATCTCTCTATTAATATCTACATTTTGCAAGTTTGATATGTAATGAATTACAGTGAAGTAAGTTTCTTCTTTCTAGGCTCTATTGCTTGTGGTATCACTTGTAGTTTTGCCTCGGGAATGTTAGTGTATTATTTGGGGAATAGATACTGAAAACTTCTTTGAGAATTGTAACCTGTAGTACTATAAAGGGCCCTTCTTTGTCTTAGTCAATACTTTGTGTGCAGAACTAACCCTTGTCTAAGATAAAGATCACAATCCCTGATTTCTTTCTGTTCATACTTGCTCACTGGGTATTTTTTATTTTCAAATATTCGTAAGCTCTCCGCCTACCCTCTGTCTTTGATACAGCACACCATGGAGTTTTCACTGTGATACTATCTGCACATATTTTTCTTTTAAAAGATGAGATTAGACCATTTGCATTTAATGCTATGATGGATATGTTTGGTCTTAGTTTAGTTGCTTTGTGTCTGGGTTCAGTTTGTGTTACTTTTAAATACTTTAACCCTTATCACTTTCTGTCTTTTTTCTGATAAGTCTGGAAGTTTAGACTAGACATTGTTTGTACTTGCTTATCATTATATGGTGATACCTTTTCATAATTTCTTATATCCTCCATTTCTTTTGGCATTAACTGTTAATCCCTGGGATAAGTAACAATGAAATGTTTTAATTCTTTTCTCTTTCCCCTTTCTTCTCTCTCCCTACTCAGTTTTAAATGATTATCATACCTTTTTATGATTATCTTTTCATGTTACTTTTGTAATGTTAGATAAACTTTTACTTCTTTTCTGTGTCAGCTTAAACTGATCTTTATCTGTATTTATTAAACATAAGAAAGTTGCTATACTTCAACATTTCATCTTTTTCTCCAAGCTTTTGTTTGTTATAACATTTCTAATTTCCCATGTTTATACTATTATATTCTCTTTTGCCCCATAAACTTGTTCTTATTTTAATCTTAGTCCTATAGTTAAACAGATTCAATGATCACTGTCTTTTGCCATAGTTGTGCCTAGTTATCTCTTAGTTACTTTTCTAGTATGTATTTCATGAAGTGCTCGTGTAAAATTGTCTCTGAATTCTTTAATGTCTAAAACTTGATTTTCTTTGTACTTTTATTGCATTTTGGCTGGTTTTAGATTATACGGTTACACTATTCCTTAGAATTTTATAGGTTGCATCTTGCTTCGGGAAGCTTGAGTCAACCTGATCATTTCCATTTTAATTATTTTAAGTTACTTAACCATTTCGCCTATAAATTCAAATAATTTTTTGGTCTTTGTACTCCAGTAACTTCTGAGGACTGAGCATTTGGAATTACTTTTTTTTTTTTTTCTGAGATTAGTGAACCTTTCCAATAGAGAGAATCAAATACTTTGTTCGTTTTGGACATTTTTCTTTATATTTTTATTCTATTTCATTGATTGTATTTTCTTCCCCTGAGATCCCGAGTATGTGTATGTTGGGTTTCCTGTGCCTGTCCATAGCCATGCTTACATTTCTTCCTGTCTGTCCTTTTTCCTTCCCTCCCTGTCTCCTTTCCTCCATCATCCCCTTCCTGCCCCTCCCTCCTTCCCTTCTCTTTGATTGTGTTCAGTTTTCTTATTCTGGTCTTTGTATGTCTGTTCTGTGTTTGCAGCAGCATCCGGACATTCTATGCTCCCAAGTCCACATCTTTCTTTGCTTCGTCTTCTCTTTCACTTTTTTCCCCCAAGTCTCTGAGAGCCCCAGTTGCATCTTCTACTGTTTTCTAACCATCTCTTTTCTGAGATTCTGTGTTCCAGGTTGTGCCTTTGCTTCATAGAAACAATTGATAATTGTCCTATTATTATTTACTTCACAGTTAAATATATTTTTAAGTTTACATCTGCTGCATCGAAGCTTTAAAATAACTTCTGGTGAGTAGGTTTTCTTCACCTATCATCCTATTTATGCTTCCTTTTCTCATTTTCTTTATTACAGTATCTTTACTCCTTGTCTGTTCCCCTTTGCTAGTTTATCTTGAAATACACAATTTTCTTTTTTCAAATCTAGAAGGGGACAATGTGGGAGGAAGACCCATGACCAGTTGAGCAGGAATTTTCTTTTTGACCCGAGGGACTGTGTGGGACTTTGCTTGGTCCTTAAATATCTCCCGAGCTAATAGAGAGAGCCAGCCGGGGGGTGGTTCGTGCCACAAACTCTCCTCCACACTGTCACAGGCTGCTTCCTATAAAATTGGGCTTTTCCTCTGTTATTCTTCTTTGACTGAGACTCTCTTGCTTTATAGAACCAAATCAAATCTAGCGAAACTTCTGTTTCCAGCATATCTTTCCCGTGGTAGTGACCCACATGTTTCAGATTTTGCCTTATGTCCTTATGTTTGTAGAAGAATAATTTGATAGGCTTTTTTTTTTAGTTCTGCAGCTGAAGGACTTCCTCCTTCTTTTTCCCCTGTACACCTCCACATCCATAGCCTGCTACACCGCGCTGGGAGCTGCTTGATTCTATTTTCTGATTTAGGGGTTTCAGCTGTCTCCTAACTTCATCAGAAATAGGGCTTAAATTTCTTATTTACATTTTGCCTAATTCCTTCAAAGAGGAGAGAATTTCCAATAGGATAAAGGGAAAATACTAAGCTTATACCCATCATATTGGAACCAAAAATATTTCCATTTTAATTTTTTCCTCTTTTTTCTTTCTTTCTTTTTTTTTTCTTTTAGAAAGAGTCTCACTTTTACCTTCAGTAGAGTGCTGTGGCCTCAGAGCTTGCAGCAACCTCAAACTCCTGGGCTCTCCAGGCAGCCGCCACAATGCCTGGCTATTTGTAGAAGCAGGGTCTCACTCTTGCTCTGGCTGGTCTCGAACTCCTGAGCTCAGGCAGTCCACCTGCCTTGGCCTCCCAGAGTGAATTATAGGCATGAGCCACTGCATCCGGCCCTTACTGTTTTAATAATTTAACTGGAATACTCATTTAAAGAATTCCGTTAATGTTTTTTAGTTTTGATCCAAAATAACCACATTGCACATAATTTGAGTTGAAAACCACACCGTCATTTACCAGTGATTCTAGTCACTTTTCTTTCAACAAATTTTCAATGATCAATACATTATTAATCTTTCTTTATAATAATGATTAAATAAATAACATCAGCTTTTACCTTTTCTTCATGCAATAACTAAGAAAATGCCATGAGGGCTATGTTAAATAGTTTTATGAAAATATTTCAAATTGTATATGAAACCATCACATTGTACCCCTTGATTGCACTAATGTACACAGCTATGATTTAATAAAAAAAAGAAAAAAATAAATAAAAATTATATTTCAGCCTTTATTTAAAAGAAAAATAGGAATGAATAGACTCTAAGATCTAGAATATTATACGCCTGATTTTTTTTTTTTTTTGCAGTTTTTGGCCAGGGTTGGGTTTGAACCCACCAACTCCAGCATATAGGGCCAGCACCCTACTCCTTTGAGCCACAGGTACCTCCCTATATGCCTGATTTTTAAGTGGGGTTTTTTCCCCTCAGTAACAACAATACAATCATTAGAACTATGCTACCAAGGAACTATCAGTGTTTGATAACCCTACCAGGCTTCTGAGTCTGTTGTCAAAAATAAGTTTCGGCTATGTAATGTCATCGTCTGGTTACAGCAGAACCCACAGCAATAAAACTAAATCCAAGCTCACTGTAGTGCTTCATTTTACTTGGAGAACCATGTCTGACAGGAAAGGTTCTCATTAAAAATTCCTCTGAATTAAAGAACAGGAAATAGGAGGAAAAATTGTGAAGGAATGCTCAGAAATAATATTGAAATTATAGCAATAAATTCAGAAAAGATAATACGTCATACTTGCTTTCCCATCCACCCTATTTCTTAATACCCCCTGATGGTTTTCCTATTCCTCTTAGGATAAAAATCAAAGCTCTTAACGTGGCCAACCAAGCTTTCCATGGCTAGGCCTTTACCTGCGTTCCCAGCTCCATCTCACATCATGACTCGGTGTCACCTTTTCTGGAACAGAAAATCTTCCTCCCATCCTTCGTACTTGGCACATGCTCTCCCACTTCAGGACCTGTTTAGACGCTGCTGCTGCCCGCACAGAGATGCTCCTCATCTCTGCCTATTTGAATAATATTCATCTTTCAGATTTCAGCCCAAGTGTCTCCTCTTCCAGGAAGCCTTCCCTGATATCCTAGACTAACTTCCCTATTATGGCTTCTCATAGAATTACCCCTTTCCTTTGCAATTGTCGAGTCCCCTCCACTACCCGTAAGATCCCGTGAGCATCTCTCTCTTGCACAGTTTTTCATTCCCACTGCTCATCACAGTGCCTGGCACATGGTGGATGCCTTATAAATATGTATTGGATGAAAAGATGAATGAAAGAATTAATACTGATCCTTAACATTTAGGCTAATGTGGGTCAGCTTCTGTGTTTATTTTACCAAAAAACCAGATATTCCTTTCAGACAGTGAAAAGTGAAGCAAAGAAAAAAAAAAAAAGAAGAAGAAGAAAGAAAAAGAAAAGAAAGAATTCTAATTAAGTTTCCTTGAGGAAGAATTTTTAATCTTGCAAAATTTTAAGTATTTACTTCTTATGTTGGTTGACTACATAAAGGTACCCAGGAGTCTAGAATTTGCATCAAAACTATCTAAACTCTTAAGCTTATAAAAATGAGGAAGGAATTTAATGATGGGGTTTTAGAAGATATAGTTGGCATTTTCTGCTTATAATTGGATTAGAATTACTAGAAGCAGATCAAATTTTTCCACACATTTCTTATTTCTACCCTTGATCCTGTACTAAATCAGAAAGCCTGAGGTAGCAAGGGGGAAATATATATTTTTTAATGTATTGTAATCTAGGCCTTTGTCTTCTGGAACCAAATAACAAGTTTGTTTCAGGTTTTGATTTTTAATTTCTCATATTTATGCCACTTTACAGTGCCTTCTGGGTATACCCCCATATGGAACTACTTTGAGGTTTTAAGAAAAGAAAGTAAAGAAACTAAGAATTTTTGTAGGTCAGAGATAGAAGGAGCTGTGGAAATAATATATCCAGTGGCTCTTACTTTACAGATAAGGAAACTAATACCCAGAAAGAACCCATAGTGGGACGGTGGTGAGAATCCTGGTTCCCATATCTCTTACCTCCAATCCTTTCCAAGGCACACTCATTGATGGAGAAAGACAAGGGTAAGACTAGTGTTGGTTCTTATTTGTATATCAAAACTAGCTTTTTCACAAACATGGCTTAAAAATAGAATGATGAAAAAATATGTCTTGAAAATAATGTATATTCTACAGAAATACTCAAAAAATGATATATGTGCATGTCAATTTACAAACACATTTGCCTTCAACTTGATATTTTTATATCACATGGAAGTTGCCACTTTTGATCCATGTAATATCTACCTGGCAGAAAGGTCTCTAGCATAATCAGATCTGTTTGCTATTCCAGGCCCTTTCACTTATTAACTGAATGAAACCTTGGGCAAACTACTTACAATGAGAACCTTGGTTTCTTTATCTGCAGAATTAGAATATTGGGATTTGCCCCATAGATAACCTGAGTTTGTTTTTTTTTCAATAAATCAATATGCAGATAAATTTGCACTTAAGAAATAGAACGGTTCACAGATTGCTATGAGGAATACATGACCTAACAGTACCTGGCATATAAACAAATGTGTACTAAATTCCTAAGTCTTAATTTATCTTCCTTATATAGATTGGTGGAGTCACTTCGCTCTGCTTAGGTGAAGTTTCTGCTGTTCATCCTACAGAGGCAAGCTATTTGAAATCTCTTAGGAAAGGCACCATTGGAAACATTTCATGTCAAAGTTAGCTGACATGGAACATATACTGAATATTTTTATTTTGTACTGAGTATTTAAGAGGTTTATAAAATGACCCCTACGGTTGTTACTGCTGTAAATGACAGGCCCTCATGATTGAAAATTGCTGCTTACTGGCATGTCAAACTTTTGTTAATGTATTGATGGAGAGTATTTGCATACTTGGTTTAAAGTTCTGTCAGTTAAATAGATTTGACTATCAACCAGAAAATAATAGAGTTTTAGCACAAACCAGCAAGTCAAATTCAGTCCGCCTCACGAAGCAGATTAAATTCTTCAGGAGACAATTGTTACACTGTTCTTAAAGAATATACCACTTTAGGCTGAAACATTGTTTTGAACCTGTAGATTTTGACTTTTTCCACTTAGAATCGAGTAGCCTTGGGCAAAGGCAGTGGAGTTCAGTGGGATAATTCACCTTTTCCTAGTGTCCAATGCCAGGAAGAAGGAGACAAATTAGCTTCCAGGTGCCACAGAATTGTTGACAAAACATTTAACTAGAAACTCAGAGTCTTGAGTTTTCTCTGACTACTGTATGGCATTGGGTAAAAACATTTTTCTCCCTCAGTTCTCAGCTTGCTTACTAATAAAGTGATAGGACTGGATAAGACTCTTTCTAAAGCACTACCCATCTGAATCTTCCCCACTTACTAGAAAGACATTTTTCCAGGAGCCATAGGAGTCCAGTACTTGAGATCTCATTATCTTACAAGGTGGTATGTTATATGTTTGTATTGACATATCCTTTATCCCAATAACATGCCCAAAACATTAAAATATAGCATTTTGTTCCCCCCTTTCTACTTTTATCTTTCTCTAGGCCAGGTAGCTATGTTCTTTTATATAAGGAGATAGTTTTAAGTCACTTTACTAGGGTTGTCTTCTTTGGATGAGCTTCCATTGCTCAAGAAAGCCTGGATTCCTTGATTACAACATAATCTTCTTTACAGGACCACACCAAATAGAGGAAAGAGACCCAGGCCTCTCAGTTACAGACCCATACCGGGCTTCTCTGTCTTGTCTACATGAGGTCCTAAGACAATGATCTGCTAGCCTGGAGAGCTTTAATCAAGGAAAAAAAAATAAACTCAGTTTAGGATAGCTCATTTTGTAAGAATCCAAGGGGACTTCTAATTATTTCTGTTTTCTTTCCTTTATTTGCTCACAACTTATCTATTCAATCATCTCTACTAGAATTTTTCCCAGAAATTAATGGCAAACTCATTGATCTGCAGACAGATGGATTCAATGATTCTCCCTTTTTCTTGGTACTCGTACACTGTTTACTCATGTTCTATGCCCTGGGTTTTTATTTTTTAACCCATGTATCTGTTTATACGAGGAAGATCCAAAACGATGCCATCAGCTCATCATTTTCCCCGAGACTTAATTTTTTTTCAAACTCCTAATAGTTTCGTTTTGAAAAATCATTGCACCTTAAAGCCAAAGGATACAAAACAGTTGCTTCAGGAAGCTGAACTTGAATACCCGTGAGTAGGGCATCCGCCCTCCACATCTTTGCTACTAGACTGATCCATGAAGCATTTTGAGTTTGCAACCCTGATTGGTTCTATCTCTTTGAATTTGAAGATTATTCTCCAAATAATGGAATGTAAATGGAATCACAGACTAGGAGTTGCTGCCAAAGGTCACCGTATGTTGAGTTCCCTTCCTAATATCTTTCCAGCGTTATTGCATAAAACAGCAATAATAGCAACAACTGTTCGTTGTGAATCTATATGACCTAGGCATTGGACAGGGGATATGAGATCTGGTCCCAGGCTCAGATCTTTGGGGCAATATGAGAGACTGTTGTGTGAAGCTGCATTTATAGTGCAGCGTGTACTCTGGTAGTTTTGTGCATGGACTCAGGAGCCAGAATGCCTAGGTTCAAATCCTGACCCTGCCACCTAGCAACTGTTTAGCCTGCAGTGAGGTTTTAGCTGCTTTGTGCCTCAGTTTCCTCATCTGTGAACTGGGAATAATAGCAGTACCCCTCTCTGAGAACGGTGTGAGGATAAATAATTTTTTTGAGTCAGAGTCTCACTGTACACCCTTGGTAGAATGCCGTGGCATCACAGCTCACAGCAACCTCAATGTCTTGGGCTTAAGCAATTCTCTTACCTCAGCCTCCCAAATAGCTAGAACTACAGGTGCCCACCACAAGACCTGGCTATTTTCTGTTGTAGTTGTCATTATTGTTTAGCAGACCTGGGCCAGGTTTGAACCCACCATTCCCTATGTGTGTGGTTGGTGCTCCCCTAAGCACTGAGTATGGGCACCACGCCTAAATAAATATTTTTGACATATTAAATATTTAGGATAGTACCTGGCACATATAAGATCTTGGTGTTTACTATCACTTTTCATTATTAAAGTACAAGTGTGATAAGAAAACATCCTCTGACTCCCTTTCCCTGCCCCCACCCCACTCCCTTGTGTTTGGAACTCTTCCTTTTTGCTACACCGTCTGTATATATAATTATGGTCCTGCAATGGTGTCATGAAATGGTCTCTGTCCAAGGTACTGCTTGGGAGTAAATTATTACTTATTTGTTTTTCAAAGTGTTGCCTCAAAGCTACCTCTCTACTCAGTTCTCACTCACTGTTTCCCTGGCAGCCTCAAGCCACATATTCTTTGATGTTTCTTAAGATGTCGCAACTGAAAGGTTAATTTTTAACATGGCAAAAGGTCTTTAGAATTCCTCCTCCACGTTAGTTTCCAATTTCTCATCTAGTTGGCCATGTGTCAGCTCTGATGATGTTAAACATTTTGAATTTCACCCCTGTTTTATGCTTCTGTGTTCTATATAACATATAGGCTCACATCAGTTATCCAAAATCCCAAAATCTTTTTTAAAAAATTGAAAACCAAGGCTTCCTTACTTGTTCTTTCTTTCTCTCCCCCCAATCCCTTCCTCCTCCTATTTTCTTTCCCTCCCTCCCGCTCTTCTTTTCTTTTTCCTTTCTTTCCACTTACTATGAAAAGTATTTGACCTCAAAATTTAACTTGAACTGATGTGTGAAGTTTACAATTTTTATTTCTTATCCCATTTTATTAAGTTAATATGGTTCACTCCAGAAATATTAAGTTCATTATAACCACTGATGCAAACTGTACTAGGGACCTTATGAAATAAAAGTACAATTAGCTTTGCCGACCCACAAGTTCTTCACCCACCCACAAATGACTCAAAATATTTGGGAAAAAAATAAGAAAAGATAGTAAAAAAATACAATTAAAAAATATAGTATGATAACTATTTACCCAGAATTTACAGTGTTTTGAGTATTACATGTATTTGAAGTTGAACTAATCTCTCTTCCCCACTGAAAAGCCCCCATTGCAGTAATCATCATAGTTTCATGTTTGCAAATATTTTCTCCCATTCTGTAGATTGTTTCTTCATCTACATGAAGAGATTCATGTTTATCTCTCTCTCTCTTTTTTTTTTTTTTTTTTGGAGACAGAATCTTACTTTGTTGCCTGTGCTAAAGTGCTGTGGCATCATAGCTCACAGCAACCTAAAACTCCTGGGCTCTGGTGATTCTCTTGTCTCAGCCTCCCAAATATTTGGGACTAAAGGCACCTGCTGCAACACCCAGCTATTTTTAGAGGTGGGGACTTGCTCTGGCTCAGGTTGGTCTCAAACCTGTAAGCTTAAGCAATCCACCTGCCTCAGCCTCCCAGAATGCTAGGATTATAGGCAGAAGCCATTATGCCAGTCTCTCTCTTTCTCTGTCTCTCTCTCTCTTTTTTTTTTTTTTTGACGTTTTCTGTTATTTAATGTTTGTTGATAGATAATAGTTACACATAGTTGGAGGTATACATGTGATATCTTGATACCTGTATACAATGTGTAATGATCAAATCAAGGTAATTGGGCTATCCATCACCTCAAACATTTATCTTTTCTTTATGTTCAGAACATTACAGTTCTTTTCTTTGAGCTATTTTGAAATATACAACAAATTATTGTTAACTATAATGTCCCTACCATACTATCAAATACTAGAATTTATTCCTTCTATCTAACTGTATTTTAATGCCTTTTAACCAACTTCTCTTCATTCCCCTTGCCATTTTCCCTTCCAAGTATCTGGTAACCACCACTATACTCTTTACCTTCATGAGGTCCACATTTTTAGCTCCCACATATGAGTGAAAACGTGATATTTGCCTTTCTTTGCCTGGTTTATTTCACTTAACATGACCTTCAATTCCATCCATGTTACTGCAAATGACAGCAACAAGGTATGAAAATTAAATTCACGAATGTGCTCTTGTGTGCTTATGTTGGAAGCACTGTACAGACAACCTGGTAAGGTTTTGTAACCATGGTATGTCACAGCTGTGTTTGTGTTGATGTGTGGGAATACCTTGCTGCAGGGTGTTCATTATTGTAGTGGCATGTTTTTGTGTGCCATATGACAGCTCTGGTGGTCATCCCAGAAAAAGAGTTCCAGAATTGCCTTGAAGGGTAGACTAAGTGCTGGCATCAGTGCAGAGCTTCCCAAGGGCATTACCTCAAAGGTGACCATAGTGACATTCAACAATAAAGTATGTAGCACTTTTTCTAGGATAAGTCAACAAACTTGATCGTCAGACCTTGTATATACCACATTTTCTTTATCCATTCATCCATTGATAGGTGCTTCGGTTGATTCCATATTTTGGGTGAATAGTGCTACAATAAAAATGGGATATATATATATAATTTTTGATAGACTGATTTCCTTTCTTTTGATATATCCCAGCAGAGGGATTGCTAGATCATATGATAGCTCTATTTTTAGTTTCTTGAGTAATCTCCATACTGTTTTTCATAGCGGTTGCACTACTTTGCATTCCCACCAACAGTGTACAAGCTTTTTCCTTTCTCTACATCCTCACCAGCATTTGCAAACTTTTCCTTTTTTATGATAACCATTCTGACTGTAGGGAAATAAATACTCACTGTGGTTTTAATATGAGTAGTCATATTGAGCATTTTTTAAATATACCTGCTGGCCATTTATATGTCTTCTTTTGAAAAATGTCTATTTAGGCCTTTTGCCCATTAAAAAAAAATCAAGTTATTTGGTATTTTGTCATTGAGTTGTTTGAGTTTTTATATATTTTGATCATTAATTCCTTGTCAGATTGATAGTTTGCAAATATTTTCTCTCATTCTGTAGATTGTCTCTTCATTCTGTTGTTTTGTTTTCTGTATAGAAATTTTTTTAGCTTGATGTAATCACTTGTGTCTAATTTTGCTTTTGTGTTGCCTGTGCTTTTGAGGTCTTACCCAGGAAATCTTTGCTCAGAACAATGTAACATTTACTCAATGTTTTCTTTTACTACTTTCATTGTTTCAGTTACTACATTTAAGTTTTTAACACATTTTCAGTTGGTATTTGTATATGATAAAAGATGAGGATCCAGTTTTGTTCTTTTGCATATGAATATCCACTTTCCCCAGCACTGTTTGTTAAAGAGACTGTTCTTTCCCCCAATATGTGTTTTGGCAACTTTGTAAAAAAATGACTTGGCTGTAAGTGCATGGATTTATTTCTAGATTCTCTATTTTGTTTCAATGGTCTACGTATCTGTTGCTATGCCAGCATTACGTCATTTTGGTTATTATGGCTATGCGGTATAATTTAAAATTAAGTAGTTTGATACCTCTGGCTTTGTTGTTTTTGCTTAAGATTCCTTTAGGTGTCATATGAATTTTAAGATTTTTTTTTTCTATTTCTGTGAACAATGTCATTGGTATTTTGATAGAAATTGTATTGAAACTATAGATCACTTTAGATAGAAAAGACATTTAACAATATTAATTTTTCAATCCATGAATGTGGGATCTCTTTCCATTTTTCTTGTGTCCTCTTCAATTTCTTTTATCATTGTTTTATAGTTTTCCTTGTAGAAATTTTTTATTTATTTGGTTAAATTTATTCCTAGATTTTTGTTGGTAGTAATTTCAAATGAGATTGTTCTCTTGATTTTTTTTTTCAGATTGATCCTATTAGTGTCTAGAAATGCTACTGATTTTTGTTTGTTGACTTTGTATACTGTGACATTACTGAATTTGTTTACCAGTTGTAAGTGTTTTTGTGGCAATGTTTTTAGGTTTTTCTATGTATAAAATAATGTCATCTGCAAATAATAATAATTTGATTTCTTCCTTTCCAGTTTAGATGCTTTCTTAAGGTCTTCCTTATTGTCTCTACATTATTTTTCTTTAATGTATGATGACATAATTTATACTTTCTGTCTCTTCAAACTTTCACATGTTCCCTTCTCTCTCTGCTCCCAGTTAATCACCAAGGCTCATACTTTATTTAGAACTCTTGGGCAGCCAAGAACTCATTTCTCTCTTACCCCTAATCACACCTGTGTTGGTTTTCACTCCTCTTCTCTTTCTTCTCTACTGTTACAATAAGAGAAATGTCCCTTCTCCTAGCAAAAGTCAATCCCTCACTTGGCCTTTAAATCCCATCCCTTCTTGCCTTGTCAAGGACTTCAGTTTTGTCCTCATTTTTTTCCTTTCTCCTCAATCATTAAACTTTTCTTTGTGGATGAATTAATCTGATCATTGTTAATGTGTGGCAGAACCTTCTGTATTAACAAAAGAAAGGAAACCTTCCTTTGAGCTCATTTTCTTCCCAGCATTCTGGACCATCTGCCTCCATTCATGACCAAACTTCTTAAAAATGTATCCAAACATGAGATCTTTACTTCCTTACTTCCCAACCATCCCTTAATTCCTTCCAATATAGCTTCTACATGTGTTTCCAGTATTCCATAATGTCACCAATAAACTCCATGCAACTCAATCCAAAGCACTCATTTCTACTCTTGTCTTACTTGACCTCAGCAAGACTCTGCATGGTTGACATTCCCTCCTAAAATAGCCTCTTTTCTGATCTTTCGAGGCACCCTAGGATCTTTTCTTCCTGCCTACCTCTTTGCTTATTTCTCAGTTCCTCTTCTCCTCAGATCTTTAAATGTTGTCATTTCTCAGCTCTCCATATTACCACTCATTTTTTTCCTTCTTTATGGGTCTTCTACAGGTCATTCTTCTTTTCCAGAAAAGAAAGAAATGTCCTTAAATGATGTCTATATACTAACAATTCACAAATGCATGTCTCCAGTCCAAACCATACCTCTGAGACATTCATGAATATCTAAAATCTAAAAAGTCTAGAACTGAAGTTTGTTCTCCCCACCCTGACAAATATTTTTTTTTTCCTCTCTATTTCTTATCTTACAGCTCCCTCCACTCCACTGCTTCCACAACAACCTGGGAGTTGTTGGCTTTTCTTTCTGGCTCTCTACCCACAGCCTATCCATCTCCACAGGCTGACAATTCTACCTCCTCGATCTACTCAAATCTGTCTTCATTGTCTCCTCTTGACAGCATTCCCCTGGTCCAGGCTATGAGCATGTCTTTCTTGGATCTCTAATTTCCTAATTCATCTCCTGGTTTCTACATTCATCTTGTTCCAATCTATTTTACACATGACATCCAGAATGATCTTTAAAAATAAAATTTGATCATGTCCCTCCTCTGTGTAAAACTCTTCAATTGTATTCCCTCATGCTTAGAACTAAATTGACCAGAAACCACGGGCTATACCTCCTCTACCCAAGTCTGGAGCTGCTGTCACTCTTGCTCACCTGCATCAACAGTGGCCTTCTTGCTCTTACTTCTTCCACAGTAGAATAACCTTGCTGTATCTGAAATATTTCTCCCACACAGGCTGTGTGCAGCAGCCATCTCTTTATACCTCAGATATCAGATCACAAATGCCTGTCTTGAAAACACTGTTATTTTCCTTAATAAAATTATATATTTTATTTGCTTGCTGTTTCTTTCGATTTCCCCCCTACCATCTCTCCAGACTGGAAGATCCATAAAGGCATATCTCATTTTCACAAATGGAGATATATCCAACATCTACCAAAGTGTCTTGCATGTGATATGTTTAAGAATGTGTTAAGGGGAGGAGCCTGTGGCTCATCGAGTAGGGCGCCAGCCCCATATACCAAAGGTGGCAGGTTCAAACCCAGCCTCGGCCGAACTGCAAAACAGAAAAATAGCCAGGCATCATGGTGGGCGCCTGTAGTCCCAGCTACTTGGGAAGCTGAGGCAAGAGAATCGCCTAAGCCCAGCAGTTGGATGTTGCTGTGAGCTGTGTGACGCCATGGCACTCTACCGAAGTTGATAAAGTGAGACTCTGTCTCTACAAAAAAAAAAAAAAAAATGTGTTAAATGATTGAATCCATGAATTCTTCTTTGACTTCTGTTTTAGTTTCTATGCAGTTCAAAAGTATGAATCTATAGACTTCAGTGAAAGTCTCATGTTAATTATTACTTTGTGTTTTCTTATCCTCCATTATACCTTTTCCCAGGGTGAGTCAAGGAAATCTCTAGTTATTGACTCTCAAAGGGCGTAACTAAAAATGATGTCCTTATAGACCAAGTATATTTGTCCTACTATCTCTTGGAGTTCTCACATGTATTTCGATTCAAATCTTTTCTTTTAAAATCCATTTTATTCCTTGTTTTCCCTGATGAAAGGGGGATAAAAAGGAGAAGAATGAATCTTAACCATGGTGTATAATTTTGTTAATAGTAAATGAAAATTCAGAAATAATTAGCCATTAGGCTGTATGTTCTTTGAAAATTAAAAATGAGAAAAAGAAAGTGGCCAGACACAGTGGCTCATGCCTGTAATCCTCGCATTCTGGGAGGCCAAGATGGACGGATCCCTTGAACTCAGAAGTTTGAGAACAGCCTGAATAAAAATGAGAACCTGTCTCTACTAAAAATAGAAAAGAATTAGCCAGGCATTGTGGTGGGAAGTTGTAGTCCCAGGTACTCAGGAGGCAGAGGCAGGAAGTTTGTTTGAACCCAGGGGTCTTAGGTTGCTGTGAGTGAGGCTGATGCCATAGCACTGTTGTCTGGACAACAGAGTGAGACTCTGTCTCAATTAAAAAAAAAAAAGATATGAGATGGAATAAAGTATATGTTGTAATAACCAAATAACCATAGGGCAGAGCCCATGGACCTCTATTTCTTCGTAGAAATTAAAAGATTTAAATATGAAACGTATGGTATATCAAAGTTGACTCTTGAACAACACGGATCTGAACTGAAAGGATCCACTTCCATGCAGATTTTCTTCCACCTCTGCCACCCTGAGATGGCAATATGAGTCCCTTTCCTTCCTCCTCCTCAGCGTGCTCAGCATGAAGGCAGCAGGATGAAAACCTTTACAATGATCAACTTCACTTAATGAATAGTAGGTGTGTTTTCTCTTATGGTTTTCTTTTCTCTACCTCCCTGAAAGAACACATATATGCTAATACATATAGCATACAAAACATGTGCAAAGTGACTATGTTATCAGTAAGGCTTCTGGTCAACAGTAGGCTTTTGGGGGAGTCAAAAGTTACAGTTGGATTTTCGATTAGACTTGAAGTCAGTGCTCTTAACCCCTGTGTTGTTCAAACGCCAGTTATATTTCCTAACTATTTCCACGGTAATAGTTTTTTCCAGTATGACAATTATTTTTCTATTTAATATCATTTTAACAGTTTAATACAGTCCTCTCTAAGTATCTAGGGGAGATTGGTCCTAGGACCTTGCAGATACCAAAATCTAAGGATGCCAAAAGTCTCTTATACAAAATGGTATAGTATTAGCATATAACCTATGTGCATCCTTCCATCTACTTTAAATCCTCTCAAGATTACTCATGATACCTAATAACACAATGTAAATGCTATCTAAGTAGTTGTACTATATTGCATTTGTATTATTTTATTTGCTATATTATTATTTTTTATTGTTTGGGCATTTTTTAAATTTTGGATCCAAGGTTGGTTGAATTCACAGGTGTGGAGGCCTCATAAATGAAGGATCAACAGTGTACAGAAATAAAACACGGACTGTAGTGGTAATTGGCAATGGTGTTATTTTCCCCACGGTGTTAAAAAACTTGAACTAAAAGTTTATTTGTAATATATCTACAGCATCATGACAAGAATTCAATATATTTAATAATTAGTTAGAGAGCAGACATTTCTCTTAGGATTATAGCAACCTTTGACTAAGATTATTCAGTTGCCAACATTATTAAGCAATAGGAGAGTTGAAAGAAAAAATCGGTATAACATTTGAAATTCATTTAAATGCTCAATTTTGATAGGGGGAAGAAGTATATAAAACAAGGTAGACCTAAATTAAGATTGGAACCCTCATTTTATTACGTGCTAGCTAGAAGCATGTGAGTTTCTTCTATGGGTTTTCACTGTTTTTCTCTGACTAGTCTGGCTTCATTTGGAAAGGCAGGACAGTTTTTCTTAACACACAAAAATGAAAACTGAATAAGCTGAGAGATAAGAAAAGAAGAATAAAGAACACGGGAATAAACATTGCAGCCAAAACTAAAATAACTGAAGTAAAAATGTTTTCATAATGAACTTTTATGTTTTACAAGCTCAGACACTTGGAACAGTGTCAGCTATATTAAAGTCTTTTATGAAAGGATTATGTTTTGTATGATGAGTGTTTTAATATAAGTATGGTACACAGCGTAAAATATAACTACATTTAACTCAAAGTAATTACGAGAATGCAGGCAAAATTATTTTCTCCTGTATTATCACATTGATATAGTAAAAAAAAAAAAAAATCTGGAACCGTTCACTGACATGTCACTGTTTCAATTATTTTTGGCAGTATATATTGCATCTCTGCCTCAGCTACCTTTTAAATCGACAGTTGGTAGCACAAGCCTTTTAACGCACAAAGGGTAGCAGCTCTTCAGCCAATCTGTGATAAAAGGGAAAAAATGAAATCACTATGGAAACTGCAGGAAGGATCTAAAAGCTCTCTTTATAAAGTAAACGTCTGATGTTTGTGACTGCAGGGGTAAAAAATTCATAAATCTCTCTGATGCTATCATTTCTGATTTGTTATCACTGCAAATGCCAACTCAATGCAACTGACCTTAGCTTCATTGAGTGCTGTCTGTTCAGAAATATTTACTATTCAACAGGAGGAAGACTGTGGTCTGCAGACAGGTTTAGGGGATGGTGCAGGACTGAGAGGAGAAAGTGATTTGCTTAGTGTGTTTCTTTTCTCATTTAATTGTCTCTTTCTTTTAAATCACAGCGACTTGATGGAAGCAGGCACAGTGAATTGTTAAGCTCTGTGTTTTGTTTTAGGTTTTGTTTTTTTTTTTGTTTTTTTCATTCAGAAATGAAGCAAATCGCAGACCCACAATCAACTCAGAAAACTACTTCACCCCATGACATGTCTGTCTTTGATCTCAAATTGGAAAACACTAGCCCTCTTCTTCCAATCAAAAAGCAAATAAAAATTACAAAGCAGCCATTCCCATGTCTCTACCTGGAGCACCAAGAAGAAAAAAATAAAGGAGGTTGTGACCACACAAACTTTAATGATTCTAGACTCATGATGGACAACAACAGACACCTATGTCAAGAAACAAGTTTCTGAATATCATCAGTTAAGTGATGTTTTTAAGATAGCTTTTGATAATTGTTTACCTGTGGAAGATGGAGTGTGGGGGCTGAAAAGGACAATGAGAAGTTCTCAGATGTGAATTTCTTCTAATTCAAGTCTAGAGTCAAACTTCAGAGAACATGAGTATTCAAGTAAGTAGACCAGTTTCAGTATTGCATATGCTACTATGCTTGTGTCTCCAGTGTTTGCACTCAAATACCGATTCATTAGGTCTTCAGGCACTAGAAACTGGCTTTTTAAAAAAGTTGATGGCAACTTTGCTACAGTTGTAATGCATTGAAATGTCAAGGACTGATGTGCATAGCAATTGATTTTATATGGTCATGCTGCACTTAGACAATTATAAACATTGCTAATCTAATGTTTCAAGGTACTTAAGCACTCGCATCTCCAACGCATTTTTGATGACAATAATATAATGAGATAAGTTCTATAAATCCTGAAAGAGATGTTGTGTGAATGATGGTTCATAAAAAGTCAGGAAATAACACAGCAGTGTTCTAGTAGTGAGCATGCAAAAAGTCAGCACAATTAGCAAGGAGAATACATTGATTTACATGAAGAATTTGTTTAAAACAAAAGAAGATGACACCCGCAGAGCTGACTTTTCTCGGACTTCTACTATGAATCACTATCGTGGTTATTTTGTGCCCTTTACAATTTCCACACTGCTTTCTTCTACGTTATAAGAATATTAATGATCAGTCATACAGCAACAAATGGCAACAAAAGATAAAAACAAGCGTACTTTCATTTGAAAATATTTCAGTGCCTCATACATACTGACTTTACTGATGCCTTTTGTGCATATAATAAAAGCCAATTATCTGTGGAGAAAACTTGACTGGGTTGGAGGAAATTAAATTGGTTTTTAAAGACTTCTTTAAACAGTAGTAGCTAGAGAAAGGTCCAATAACATTTTAGCTCAGCAGTGTAATGACTTTGCTATATTAATAAATCATGCTTTATGCTGACTTTTATCAAAAGATTCAGATGGAGAGGACAGCATGTCACCATGGGAAGGGAGAACAGCATTGAAGCTTTGAGGGCATCAGAACACCCTACCCAATCAATGGGAAGCTCTAGAATCAGCTGTTGGAGAAGCCAGGTAGGCGCCTATTTCTCCCAGAGAACTGAATATAGAATAAGATACATCTATTAAGAAAAATTTCCACCATTTGAATTCTTAAAGGAAATATTCATGTTCTGAGATAATCTCCGATTTTCAAAAATTCTATACAAAATAAATACACAGAACCCTTTACTAATTTTTCTGCCTAATTCACTTCTGAGATTTTCCCAACTTGTATGAAATGCTTTTGTGTTAAGTATAGACTCTTATCAATCAGTTACGGTTTTTGTTTTGTTTTGTTTTGTTTTTGCACTGTGCTGTAAGTCTCAGACTGCTTAGTTAGAGGGCACTTACAGAAATGTGGAAAACATATTGTTTCATTTATACTGGTAGCAATTCAAACACTTTTCCTTTGCTACCCCTTCAAAATATTAACAGCAATTCAAACACTATTCCTTTGCTACTCCTTCAAAATATTAACATTCCGTCCTCAGTACGCGCATTCTTAGATTTGACTTCTAAGAGAGATTTTTGAGTAAGGAAGGTAAAATACTCTACTATTCCTTCAGTATATCTGATTGCTTACAAACCGATGAGTAAAATACTTGACTGAGCTTTGCTGAAACCAAATATTTATCTAATTCAAGCTGTATGTCAGGAAGCTGATCAGATAGATTCTACTTATGTCAGGAAGCTGATCAGATAGAGTCTGCTTATTTCAGGAAGCTGATCAGATAGATTCTACTACATATGAAGGGTGTTACTGTGTTGCAGTGAGAGGATTGTTAGAGAAGATGCATGCTTTGCTTTTCATTAATTATCAAATGGCCATACTATAAAATACTGCAGGCATTTTGATGGTGTGAGTACTTCTAATTTATTTTTCCGTGACTTTTCAGGACAGTACTCTCAGAAACAGTGTTTCCACTTAGTTATGGACTAAGTTGAAATCTAACTAATATTTTCTTTATTTTCACTCTTAAGTATAGGAAAGCCTTAGTTTATATTTCATAAGGTTACGCGAACATATTTTTTTTAATTGCAATTTTCAACACAGCCACACGAATACTTTCCTCTCACCCTCTGCAGAAATTTTATGTCTCATGTTCTCTTTCTCCAAACTCTCAAAAAGTAAAGTTCTATGCAAGAGAAGTCAGCAGGAGACCTCTGCACAGCACTAAAATATATTCACGGTCCAAAGAGAGTTTCAGAAATTGTTTATAGTCTTGTGCTATTTTATTTCTGTTAGCCATACTTTGTAAACCTGCCATTAATTTCTAACTTGCCATCATCAGAAATCTCAAGTCCTCATGAGCTTTCACGCCAAATCAGTATTTACTCTCTAATCTCAAATCGGCCAACTGAGATAAGACGAAGACTTTTAATTAGAATTTTAATATGTAATCTAAGCCATTTGCAGATTATGCACAGAGGTGATCTTCTGTGTATTTAACAACTGCATGGAGAACTTAGATAATGTTTAATTTGGTGGAAAGACTATTTTTAACTTTGCTGGAGTTGGGTTACTTTCAATGTTCCCAGAGAGTCCCTCAGAAGTTATACCAGCACGAGATTTATTGTGTGAATGAATAACTAAATAGGTCTGTAGCATGTCCTGGGGGGAAATTATAAAAAAAATGGAAAATTCTGTAATACAAAGAAGATATTCGGTTTTCCTTTCACATTTCTTCTGGGAAACTTAATTTCAAGTCTCTCAGATTAAGCTATATGATGAAAAGCGATAAATACCCAGTAGAATATCAGGAAAATCAGCCTACTCTTGACTCCCATTAATGATTTTGACTCCCAGTAATGAGTGGTGCCCCTTAACTCTTATGTGTTTATTCCTTCAAAAACCAGCAATTTGAGCAATTGTGCTTTTTTCCACCCTCTTCAAGGAACAGTGGGCATTTCATGTTGGAATTTTGGTTGGGATGAATTATTTGGCAAATTGGGGACTGGAGCGTGAATTATAAACTCAAGAGCTATGAGATGGACCACAGGGGTATTCTAGGAACAGAGACATTTTAGTAGGGACATCACCAAAAAACTTTATGGAATAAAAAATGACCTTTTTGCATATTCGTGAAGCATATAAAAATGGATACCTCGCACAAGTGTTCATTTTTCCACAGGCATCCACAATCTTCATGGTGTATCTGTTTCTCACTCGCATGTGCCCACGGATTTCATTAATGTTGATAACCTGCTGCAGGGGCCTCCAGAAAATAGTGGACCCCAACTGTGAGAACTGTCTTTATTCAAACACGTTAAGAGCTGAATATTTAAAATCTGTTTGGCACACCAAGCTTGATTTTCTGAAGGTAACAGAAGTAGGACAGAAAGATCAAAAGGGGGGAAAAAGCCCACGAAAGATAATAACATCTGGATGGGGCCTGGGTACTGCTCTAATTAAATGTATTTACACCTAAGTCTTATCATATGCTCGGGAGTGAGAGTTTAGGTGCCCCTTTTAAACTGCAACATGAGAAGCAGTCATGGGGGTCCTGCATGGAAGCCGTCACCTGCACTGTGACCCAGCTCTGTTCTAGATGGGTGCCCGCAATCTATCCTACTTCCTTTTATTGAATGGGCTTCTTCTATTTTGCTATTAGGGTAGTCATGATAAATGAGGTTGCCCCTTGAACTCACAAAGAATATATGCACATTCTTGAAAATGGGTTTGAAAAAAAGACAATCAGCTCTTCCCACTTAGAAGAAACAGGCTACAAGATTTAATAAGAAACCCTACATACTTTTCTCCTTGTTCACGTAAAGTCTTTTGACAGCCTTTCTGAGCAGAATGGAAGCACTCCCTGAGTACAGACCACAAGGCAGCTTTGTCAGAAGTCACCAAGTCAAGCAATTTTAACTTCTGAAAGAGTTATAAAGCCTACATTAATTGCTCAGAGTCCTACTTAAATTGGCATGACCTGAAATGGTTTCAAAATGCTGGGATTAGGACAGGGGGCAATGTGAAAGGAGGTAAACTGTATTTTCTAGGGTGTTTTTTTTAAGGGAGTTTTGATACATCAGAATGCAATCTTTTATTGGTTTCTTTTAAAAAACATAAATAAAGCAAACCCTCGATATTTAGAAGAAGTTGTTTGACACTGCGCAGATACGTCCTGCATGTCCCATTACCATAAACAGCCATGCACGGCTGAACGTCCCCCTACTGGACTCTGTATTTACCCTCTGGCTTTGTAAGTGATGTCTGAGTGTGGATTGTACAAAGGAATTTCAGAACCTTTTTAGACACTGTGCAGTATACCTACTATATCAGAATTTGTTTCTTGTGCAACAATTAATGAAAATTGGTGTTTATACCAAAAAAAAAAAAAAAAAAATTCCAAAGCGCTTGTGTATTGAGTCTGTTGGGGGAGTATTAGTCCACCTCTTGCTTTAACTCAATGACAAGCTATTTTTTTTTTTTTCACATTTTCCTATTCCCTGTCTGCCATTATTGCAAGGCAACCAAATGCAAGTCATTTCGTCTCCTTTCACTCCTTAACAAAGAAAATTATTCCATTAATTTGCAAAGATGAAAGTTAGTAACCCACTGGAATCTATTAAAGTCCAGAGATTTAAAGAATCAAATGTATCCTCTGGACGTGAGGATTCATCGGGAAGAATGGAGAGTATGCTATTTCTCTCTGACCTTCCTAAATTCTGTTGCATTGCCTTAGCCATAATTTAGATACTGGTGCAACATTGGGGACTAGAGATGATTTGGGGGTGTTTGAGAAAACAGTGGGGTCTAGAAAAAAGGCACCAAATGACCCTAGCCTCCAGGGAAACAGGTCTCCCTGGGGTGGTTTTTTTGTAGTCTTCCAGTGTGCCACACCCCTATGCAAAAGGTTGGGACCCCTTCGGCTTAGGGTCCCCGCATTCACATTGGAGCGTATTCATTTATGTTCAGGTGTTTTGAATCACCCCACTTTCTCTGTTCCTTTTGAAACTGGCTTCTCTGTTCACCTTGGATGTCAGGGTTTTCTTATACTCACTAAGACTTCCCCTGTAATCTAACGCTTCATTTCTTCCCAGAAAAAAATGAAATATTTGCATCAAATTCAGCATTTCAATAATCACAGCACCAAGTCCCTCTTCGTGAAAGACACAGGAGTAAGTACTTCCTGCTGTGAGTTCATCTGCATCATCTCCATTTATTTCTCTGGGGTGATGAGAAGACCTTCACAGCATTTGGCCAAAAAGCACTAGTAAATAAGGAGTTAAAATGAAGGCAGGCTCGCTGGTTTGCTGAGATCTGTCAGAGTCTGACTGGCTGGCTACATATCTGTCTCTGGAACAATAGGTACCTGTATTCTGCACGGACCGCTGGGCAGCACTGGCACTCTGAGAAGGTCCGCCTCTGTCTGCACTTTCCTGGTGAGAATCCCCAATGACGGTCCCACTTTTCAGTGGAGGAGGAAAAAAAATCTCTGTCTACTCTCTTGATGAAGGACAGAGCTTTGATCATTTTTGTTCAGGCTTGACTTGGCCGGAGGTTTTTAGCTTCTTAGTCTCAAGTCAGCAATCTCTCTCTCTCTCTCTTTCCTTTCTCTCTCCTTTCTCTCTCTCTTTAACACACACACACACAAGCACAAATCCTCTCGCTTTCTCTCCTTTCCTCCTCATAGGTTCTATGCAGACAGATGAGTGTTACAGCTGTAACTAAGGCAAAGAGCAATAAACAGAGTGAAGCCAATGTCCGCGATGGCGAGAGGGGACAGGGGACACATCGGAGGTGACAACAATGACAAGACCGTCCTTCGGACAAGTTTTAGGTAAGAAAACATTTATGCCCCGATTCTTGCATTTCTGCACCCTTGCGGCTGAGACTTTGAGCTAGAGAGCGAGTCTGGGTAGGGAAATATTTTCGTGAGGGTGTCATCTGGACTGTCACTTGTCTGAAAACCTGTGTTCTCGGGGCTTTGTGTTACTAGAATCATCCCAGGTGAGGTGTGAGCAGGCTGAGTGGAAGGATGAGCTCCTTTTTGTGTCTGTCTGGTGACGTTTAGCCATGCTGTTTAAATTTATATCTGGAGAAAATTCTGTTTGATGATAGTTAGCAATGTTTTGTGCAGCAGAGAGCATATGGCCATGCAGAATTCAAGTGATGCTCTTTCATTCTTAATTTGTAATTATTTTTACACTCAACTGTACCGAGGTCAGAGAGTTTCAAAAATTAATGAGATTCCCTGTGGAGTTCAAATAGTAATATCTACGTGAGCTGCCACCAAAAAAAAAAAAGATAAAATGATGCGGGTGTATTTTTAACATAGATTGAACTGCCTTATTTTGAGCATACTCCATTTGAAATACATGAAATGTACAATAGTGTAGGGGAACTATATGTTTTTGGACATTAGTCCTCAATTTTTTTTTTTTAATGACCAGGAGAAATTGACTGACAATTAGACTGTAGAGGCTGCACACTTTGTGTGGAGGTATTACTAAAACTTAATAGGCATTACTGGCATGGCAATGAAGAATAGCTTATACTTTCGAGGAAATGACAAATAAGGGCCACGTGCTCAAAAGAAATCTACAAACGTGTTTTCATTTAAGTAACATATAAAAACTCAGCAGATAGTTAGGGTGAAAAATTGCTGGCACGAACAAAGAGGCAAGTGTACACATAGATGAGAATTCTTTGTCACAAAACTGAGTCCAGGGTATGGATTTAGGAGGTTAAGTGAATCTTACGTTCTCCATGCCCCACAAAAGGGAGTCTTTTGGGAGGAGTCCAGACTTTTAAAAATGGACCCCCGAACTTTGATTTCTCACGATTTAAAAACATTGTTTATGGTCCTGATGAAGCGCACTGTTTAAAGGAAGGGGATTGCAAAGCGGTTTGAATATACAGTAATGGGGCTAAAGATGGTTTTTATTCCCACTTTCCCATTTATAAGACTCATTCGGGGCTTCCTGTGATATATTGTTATGTAAATACTGTGCAGCCAGGGAAAGCAGTACTATGGAGATTCAATTTACTTTGAAAGTTGTTCATTATAGCAGGGATGAATGTTATTTATTTGATGTGATTCAAAGGCTGGAAATGACTTTTTCATTGTGGCGCCTTTTGTAATGGGTGCAGGGTGATCTAATCTTTTTAATTTTGGCTTTCACACCAGTGGAGATGAAAAGAGATCTGAACTCATTTATCGGTTGCTAGGTCCTTCTAGAGGCCCAAGTCCTGTTCCTGGTTGCTATGGCCGGTCCGACCTCAATCTCTGTGGTTTTGGGGACTTAAGCAGTCTTTTTTATTGAAGAGCATGTACCTTGATTTATGTCCAAAATTGTGGCTGAACGTCTTTGTCTGCCTGTGATAAATGGTGCCGAACAATTCA
The DNA here is from genome assembly GCA_963574655.1 of Perodicticus potto. NCBI lineage: Eukaryota > Metazoa > Chordata > Mammalia > Primates > Lorisidae > Perodicticus > Perodicticus potto. Next base: position 42,664 of record CAUYRH010088526.1, read on the forward strand.
TCAGCTCTTACAAGTAAACACCGCTGTCTCACTAAAAATATGTTTTGTTCTGAGTTAATGGTATGGAACAAGGCAGCCTCCACAAACAGCTATCTTTTATTGTGGAGGGGCCACTGGAAACTTGGAGCAAAGTGGAGGAAATTGGCGTTCATTTTCTTGTACATTAGCATTTCATTTGCGATTCCGATGATGCAGGGCTAGGTGGATTGACTGTGAAAGGGGAAGCCTGCCATTTGCTTACCTTCTCCCCAGTGGGGGCTGCCTGTGAAACCAGCCGGCCCTCACCAAACGCTGGAGTTCTGGGGGGAGGAGGAAGCAGCGAGGGGCAGTTTCTCTGCCGGCCTTGGCCTCTGTTCTGCGAGTGCCAGGTGCTCTAAGGCACAGACAGGCGAGGGGCGCCTCTGTCGCCTTCAGTCCCAGGCTGGTGCTTTGAGGGAAAGTTGTATCCGATGTTGGTGACTCCCAGGAATGTTCTGAGTATGTGCTACTTAACAGTCCCTGGACTTCCTTGCATTCTAGAACCTCCTTAGAAAGGTGCTGCGGTGATTAAGAGGCTGTGAAGTATCCAGCCGGGCTTAGCAGATGCGCCCGGATACCTTTCCTGTTCTCGTAGAAGCTGCTAATTGATGAACGCTGCAGAGAACGCACACTCTGCTAGGAAAATGCTGAGGACAAAATCGGTATCACGAAAGGCATTTATTGCTTGTAAGCGCCATCGGTTTCCTTCCCAGAGATTGAGGCTTTTGTGGCACAGTTTGGTTTTTATTATTATTAAAAAAGTAATACGCTAATGGTTTTATTCTGAATCGGCCAGCGCTGAGTATCTCCAGGAAAAATGGGTTCCACGAGAAGTGACATCCTCCTCGAATTGAAAGGTAAAAAGTCAATGTTTTTTTAAAGTGTGATTTTTTAAAACTGTTCCCACACTTCTTGCCAGGAGTGCTAGAAAACTGCTTTCTGAATATAAGTATTTAAAATTTGAGGCTTTTTCTTAATATCGAAGGTTTAAAGAGAACAGCTTAGTGGATCTGATTGTAAGTCATTTTCTGAAGCTTGGCCAGCTTTTGTTAACAAAGTGCGATGAGGTGCTTTGTGTATTTTCTGCCTTGAAATCAGCAGCTTTTTATTTCTTTAGAGAAAATGATCATTTGGGGATCAATAAAAATGATCTTCATTTTATGTAGATTTCACTTATAGAACCAGTAAATTAGGAACCAGGGTTAGGGGATGTCTCAAGTTCTCTTCAGCTTAAAAATTCTTTACGAAGTACTAGTTTTCTGAAAGAACACATCTTGATGCCTTTATCATTGTAATTGCATTTGTTTTGCTACTGTTTGGCTCTCTGTAATGTAGCTGCAGTCAAAAGTTGTATGCTTCCTTGTATAAGTAATAATTGTGGCTAGAACTAATTTAGAAATAATTGATGTGTGAAGATATATTTTTAAAAAGCTGCTACATTAGTGCTTTATCAGCTCTGAGATTTTGCACAGCGCAACTTGTGGCTTTACTTGGGTTTCTTATTTTAGGTCTTCTTGAAGGTAATATTGTATATGCGTGCCTTATTTTACAAGAAATATTTAATTCCAGGTATCCAAAGAAAAACACTCCCCGGTATGTATCTATGTATGTCTAGAAACGTATTTTAATATGAACTGTCTTTTAAATTTCACATTGTGTTTGCTTTGCTGTTATTTCAAAGAATTTAAGTGAATGTTGGATAGTGCTCAATTTCCTGAAATGATTAAATTCACTCTCTGAAGAATCTGGGGAAAAGGCCTGTAATGACATTTTGATGACTTTCATTTTAAGGTGTAATAGAAATTGAGTAAAATGTTTTAATAGCTATTCTCTAATATCTCATTCCAAATACAATATTTTTATTGCTCATTCTAGCTTACAATTTTCTGGTGGTAATAATGTTGGCTGGTAATTGTTTCTTGCGTAGAAATCATTTTATCCTTATGTAAAAAGTTATTTCAGAAAAGTCTTCATGCATTTATCTCAGCTGAAGCAATTGCATTGCATTCTTGAGATGAAACAGTGAGTATTTCCAGATTGCTTCTATTTTAATTTGGTACTTCCTTTGGAGAATTAGGTGTGTCTTAAAGGGAGGAATATTTAATACGTTAGTTTGTAGCGTAAAGAGGAAGAGCAAAAAGGCATGAGAACCAGAAAAAAATGGGAAAACAGAAGGAATTAGTATTACATGCTATCATAAAATGGATTTTACTTTGCTTTCCAGATGTCATGCTTTTTAAATATAAAATTCGACTAAGAGATTTTTAAAAATATATAAATATGAGGTTGTCATATCTCTCTTTATTAAGTCAGTAAGTGCAGATATGTAAACTTAATAAGATTGTAGCTAATGTTACCAGGAACAGCTTATACCTCGATTCTTTTGGGAGGTGTACATAAGTAAAGTTAATCACCTAGCTTTTAAAGAATCAAATCCTTTGGGAGTTAAAGTTGTGACATATTAGATCAATTTTCTCTTCAGTCAAAATGAAAATCTCACATCAATTTTTTTGTGCAAGTTACACAAAGCCAATAGCTTCCAAATTGCGTTGTTCTAAATGCTAATTAGGAAAATGTTTATAGGATTTCACTTGATTATGGTGAATGCTTAAAGTTAGAATGTCATATTGCTGAATTACCATGCAATTAGTGTAATTTTTTTATAAAGGTAAAATTAAGCTCTTTGTCTGATTAAATTATTCTTCTCTCCTGATAGATTTACTCAGTTTCCCGAAGTTTGCTTTCTTTTTGCCATCGTGTTCCTTTTCAAACACCACTCCAGAGAGTAACTAGTTATCCATACTTTCTTTCTGTCCACTATAATTTTATCTTTTGTCTTTTCAATGTGCCACTATCCTTGCCAGTCACCTAGAAAGTTGTATTGACTTTGAAGCTATTTATCTAACTTATTTGTCTGAGTTTTAGGAGAAAAAAGCCTCCAGCTTGCTTTATTAGGAATTGTGTAATGAAGTGCTAAAAGATTGGAGTTGGCCTTGGGATGTTGTTCATGGGGTTGGTATTAGGATACAGATTTTCCCAGAAGTAGCTAGTTACTTGCATAACTCAATAAAATATAATTTTTTCATCTCATGTTAGCTTATTTTCCACAAAACAACATCATTCTAGAATATTTATTATAGAGAATGGTGTACTGTCAGGGGAGGGGCCCTCCTAGACAGCTAGTGAGGATATCACACCAACTTAACTATTTTAGCTTGTTGGCAAGGATACACGGTCAAGTTTTGTCTATGGGGTTTGTATTTAATCATTTTGGGGATTGAATTTAATTTGCATTGCTATCATTGGGGTAGCTTTTGTTTAAGTGATACCAGAATGGTTTAAGGAAAGCCAAAAAGCTTAATTACACACTCTCACACTCACTAATAACTTATTTAGTTTTAAAAATGTGAAAATTATATTTGCTTAATGGGGTTTACAATCTTTTTCAAGCGAAGGCCTGTATGGACTTGTTATGACCTTGAGTGCTGAAGTTACTAGAATCCTGTCATACTACACCATATAATGTACAGAACATTTTTGCATCCTTAGTACTCTCTCTAAGCTGTACTTTTATGTCCTTAATTTTATTTGATGTGATTTAAGTACCAGTGTACTTATGAATTATAAATCCTTAAATTTCTAACAACTGAGTTCAAGTTCAAACACAAAGCCTGAAATATACAATTAGGCTAAGAGTTTCCTCAGAGAGAGAAGGACCAGGTAACTCGCAGTAGTAAGGGCCATATGGTGTAGAGTTAATTATCACCGTCTTAAAGGTTTTAACATAGTTTACTGCAGAGATCTTTTAAAATATTAAATTTCCAGAACGTATTTGAAGAATTTAATTTGTTAGAAATTTGAAATATGGAAAAGAACACATTATTTTAGAAATCCCTTCCCACGTGGATTTAGAAAGTGTTCATTCATTCAGCGAGCGTTCATGTGGTGCCTACCATGTGACAGATAACTATACTTGTGGCTTTTAATTTGCCACCAGTACAGATATTTAGTATTATTTTCCTGATGTTTCATATTATAGAAATCTCACTAGTTGTTCATACGTCATCAGTTAATCCCATTGCAATGGGCATCATTTTGGAACTTATATTTCTCTCAACTGTTCTCTAAGTGATCTGAAATGTATTCTAGGTGTATCTACCAACTTGGAAGACTGTATTGGTAAAACAGGAGATGCTTGGAGAAGTTGTCTTACTGATATGTATTTAAAAAGATGGAATTCATCCTTTTTCCCTTACTATGCAGACCCATGATGCAGCAGACACTAAATTGATTTTATTGTTTTTGTGCTTTCTTCCAATGCATCTTGCACTATCTTACGGGATTTCTAATTCCAATTATTCATGGCTAAAATTTATTTTCTACATGCCAGACAACGTGCTAAGCCCTTTACCTTTGCTTTCTATTCAGTCTTGTCAATCACCTTATGAGAAAGGTACCAATCACTACCCTGCTTGTAGATGAGGAAACGGAGGTTAGTAAGCAGCTGAGATGACTTAAAACCTAGGTCCTTCAGTTTCTGTTTTTTTTTTCCTTGTCATTCAACAAATATTTTTGAGCCTTAATAATGTCCCAGGCTTGTTAAAGGTGCCCCAAACAAAGCAGTATATATCACAGGTGATCAAGCCCTAGATTTTATTGTCCAAGTCTCTGTTCCCACAATAAAGGTGCATTATAACTACCTTGATGCTTTTATTATGTTATTTCCCTCTGTATCCGGGGACTCTCTAGAGCTGATAGCATCCAATTTTAAAATGTCAAACCTTTTTAGAACTATACCATTTGGCTTCAGTCTATCTTTCCAATTGCATCCTTGTCCATTTCTAAATAGAAATTTTCTACATCGTAAAGCTAATCTGCTCATTGCCCCCAGAAAGTTTATCTTGCATTTTTTCTGAACATTCTTGCACCTGAAACAATTTTGCCAGTGCTTTCTCAAAGCTTTCCAACCTTCAAGGTCTGGGTCAAAGCCCAATGGCTCCCAGAAAGTCTGTCTTAAAAATCGTTGATCATTTGACACATGACATTTGCAACTACTACGGTGATTTGGGGTTGGGTAATGCTTCTCATATTTCTTTGGGTCTGTGTTTGTGGATGTGCCCAGCTGACATGTTGGACAAGAGTTCAGAGAACCAGCAGGGAAATAAAAGTAGATTATAAAAAAGGGAGGACTGGAAGGCTTGGAAGTAAGAGCCCTGTTGCCCAGCACAGTGCCTGGCATAGAATATGCAGTTAATCAATGCTTGAGTGTGGGGAGAAGTTTAAGGAGGAAGAAAAGAATAGCAACTGGAAGAAAGCTATCTGGGAAAGAGAAAATAATGTTCCTAAGTTCATAACTCAGGGCCTTTAAGAATCTCTGAGTATTTATATTAGGATCAGAAATCCTATTAAGGAATGTATACATAGATATAACAATCTTTACTTTCAAACACATTTTTTCTTCTTCCTAAAATACATTGTTATTTATATCAATGTTAATACATTTGATATAGCATAGACTGTCCAGAATTTCTAAAGGAAAGTACAATTGTGTTATGATTGCGTGTTTTCCCACCATTATTCAAGCCCATGATGCTCCTGACTCTGAGTTGGTTTTATTGTTTTGCACTGTTATATAATTATTTCTCTATTCTTTGGACATATTTCAGTATTATAGAATTGCTGGCCATTCCCATCCCAGCCCCTCCAAAAGAGTTTTCCCTTAACCATCATAAAGTTTTATTAGTTAATACTTTATTTTGGGTTTTTATTTTCAGTAAAAGCCAAATTCAACACTCAAACTCCTAGTACAAATCTCCTCTATCAAAAAGGAGCTCTTTTGGTTAATTTTATTTATGTTTTTGCTTAATGGTATTCAAAGTGTGGCCTTGAAATCTCAAGAGAATTAGTAGACATGTTTATGGACTCTCAAAACAAGTTATTAAGGTAAAAATTTTACATCATAGGAAATTCCAGGTGAGTATTTTTTAAAGCAACTACTACATTTGACCTCTGCTATGGGGCCATTTTACTAGCTATAAAAGTGAGACTTTTATACATAGATATAAATAGAAGGCTTACTTGAAGTTGGTATTACTATTACATCCCATTTTTATGTATATACTATGTATTTTTCTGGGTGAAGTGAACTGGGAGAAGTTGCTCCTGGAACCAGTGTACACAACAGGTTTTGTGTACTCTCTAACTTCCAGGAGAGTTCTCTGCTGAAGAAGACCCATTCTGTGTAGATTCCTACCTGCTAGCTGAGATAAATAAGGGTAAAGCTTTGGTCATGAGGCTTTGAGCTGTCCTGCCCTTAAGAAACAAGAAATATTTCTGTAGTCTGGACTGTAATAGCAGCAGCTGAACAGCTCAGGAGAGTTCCAGAAATGAACTATGCTCCAAATGGTTATCACATGCTGTGCTGATGTGAGTAAAATGCAGAGGATGAGCCTGGCTCCCCTTTAACCCTAACTTTCTATGGTCCTTTCATTTTGACACTAATTTCAGGCATGAACCTTGGCAGCCATGAGCTACAGTGCGTAATTGTTGGGATCTTGCTGCCACCTGGGTGCACAATGAGAGAACAATATTTAGCCCCTGTGATTTGCCATAAGAACACACCACATGCAGTTGGAGAGGGAAATATTTAATCAGCCAGTTTTCTCAATGCAGTCCCCATCAGCTGAGTCAGCTGAAGATTTCTTTTTTTCCTCCAAATTAACCTCTTGTTTTCTCACTGGGAGGCTAAATCCTTTGGCTTTCTCTTAAATTTGTTATTATACAAATTTGGGGACGTTGTATATTTATTTGAATGGGCAACATAAGGACTTTTAAAAAAAATATATCCTAAATGAATAGCTCATTTGGGTCCAAAGATTTGTTTTAAAAGTTCCCTGAGTCCTCTGTTTTGTCGGTTGGCTGTGGACTTAGTATGAAAAGGCTGCGTGTGACGCAGGAATAATAACATTCCATTTTTAATCATGTTGTGTGATGATGCTGTTGATCTTTAAAAGAAATTCCATTTGGTGACATTTACAGAAATAGTTTCCTGTTAGCAGCTTTTAATTTTAATTTAAAAAAATATTGAGAACGGTGTAACTTTTAAGTGGCAAAGAAGTCATCTAGAGGGTGTGTCCTTATATAAGGGAAGCAGGAGACACACAGTGACTCTCATTAGATATTGAGCTTATATTGAGTCTAGAGAAAGTATTGACAAGGCGAAAAATGGTGTGGAATAGAATTAGTTATACAAATATGCTTATCATCTTAAAGATTGAGACTTTTTTTTTTTTAAGTCTGCTGCTTAAAAAAAAGTGTTAGATTTGAATTCAGAGTTTAGTCATGTTCACATTAATCTTGCTAAGTTAGGGCCACGCCGGCCAATAATCCACTTCACTCAGTTACTGTGATATTTTTGAACACTTTAAACTCCTTTAGTCAAATGATCTCTTTGATAGTATTAGTGCATCTTTTGGTGGGGTAGTTACAATAAGATCTAGGGGTTACACACGGCAAAGAATTTCTGGTTCTCTTTTACAAAGCAAAATATTTTAAAGCGTTCAGAATGTCAACATGGTTTGGGGAATTTTATTTTTTTCCCTTCCAAATTGGCTGAAAGTTGATATAGTGTATAAAAATGGTATCTCGGCACCAACAATCATGATTATTGTCACAAATTTGGGACAATTTTCAGTCATTCATTCACTCAGCCAATCAACCTTTTTTTTTCCCCTTAATTATCTCATCTGAACAGTGTTGCTAAAGGCTCTGTGAAGGATTTCATAAAAGGAGGAGAAAATAGGATCTTTCCCTTGTCAACTATAGTATAATTAGAGAGAAAAAGAAAAACTAATTTAAAGAACTAATTGAATAATATAATGAAATTACTCTTAGCAATCACAGTGTAGTACTGTGAAGGGAAAAGCCATTTCCTCACAGATAGAAGGCAGTTTTAACCATCAGATATAGATTTTAAGCTCAGAATATTGGTTCAGATTATTTGTTGTGAGAACAATAGTGACAGTATTTCAGAATAAAGGGCGGTTCTTGAAAATGGATTTTAGAATTTCCAATTGGTTTTGTCAGCAAACACAAAGGATTTTATTTCATGAGAACTTTTTAAAAGATTTATTATGCCCTGCTGTTAGTAATTAATTTAACTGTCCTAAACTTACAAATACTTACTGATGATTTACGATAAAATGTGTGTTTGCATGTGTGTGTACTGGGAAGTAGGGAGCCAGTGGAGTTTACTGTTGCCTTAATTATGCTTCACAATATTCTTCCAAAGTTTGAACATAAATGTGAATTGAAATGTTTTTAAAATAGTTTAAATCATGTCTTATGTGTCTATCTTTTAAAATATTTTAACTTCCTTGCTATCTTGTGAAGACAGGCTAACACATTCTATGCGATGGAAAACTTTTCAAAGCTGTCTTCAACATCCCCGGATGTGTAAAGCCCTGCCCGTAGCTTCACTCTCTGGCAGAAATATTATGCCATTTACCCACGTGGATAAAAACACTATTCCAAATAAAACCTAACATTAAGCAAAGAGCTTTGGGATTGGTTCAATTCTCACTTTCTCTATCAAATATCAAATTTTATGGTTTTTAAGGGGGGGGAACAACAACTTTGTAGGCATATTATCATTTCCCAGGGAAGCTAAAGAAAGAGGAGGCAGCCCTCTTTCAAAATTGTTAAACTTCACTTAAAAAGTCTTGAAGTATTTGCCCTTAGTGGCCATGAAAAGCAAAAGCTCACTTAACGACTTAGTTATTCTCTTCTTTTCCGTGTGGAGTTTCTGTTTTGTAGCTATAGTGAGAAGAACCTTGGGTATTTCTGCCTTCGCAGCTCAGGGATGGGAAGAATTGGGTAGAAAAGTGCCCAGCCTTTCCTAGGAGACATCTCCCACAGGAAGTGTGGCCTTCTCCTAGCAGGGCAAGATAGGTGTCCTTTTATTGGGGACCAGGTAGAATGCAGCAAAGGGCTGATTATCCTGAGTATCCTGCTATGTGGAGGGACTTATACGAGACATATTATGGGGCAGGGAATCAGAAAGAATGACATTTGATGAGACCCACATGAAAAGAGGCAGCAGCAGCTCCTCCAGAATGTGGCAGCTCTCGACTCCCAGTGTCTTTGGAAAGCAAAGTTCACTCGCTAAATGATGACAGCAGAGACATCACACACCTTCTCTGTGACTTGTGAATGCCTTTGGTGCCCCCAAGTAAGGAACTCCTCTCCCTCCTATCTGCTCTGAGCTGTGTTCATTTTGATATCCATTTGCAGAAGGCACCTTTGAACTCCATGAAATATACAAGGCATGGTTGAGAAATACTTTAAGGAAATTTCTTCTACCCCCGCTCCCCCTGGGTGATGTGGAACATGAAGATTTGAGACATTACTTCTGACCCACCATTTAGAATACACATTTAGACTCATACCATTTGAGGAAAAAAAGAAACAATTTTTTTTTTAAAAACAAAAAGCCACCTTGAGAAAGTCAAAGAGTTATACACTATGGAAATAAGGCATATGGTTAAATTCAGGGATCAGAGAGCTGGGAGAAAGTGTTTGGAAAAAAATCAAGTTTTTATTGAACTTCAGATTTGCCTATTAGTTTCACTGTCACTTGCTAGATCAGAATGTCCCATGTCTTCTTTAAATTTAATTTTGGTGCCATAGCTCTAAAGTAAATATGTTTTAGATTAGACAACCTCACCTCATTAACTCTCAGGAGACGTCACACCTCTTCTGTACATTTCCAGGGTATTCATCCATAACAGTTTAGCTTTGGCATACATTTCTCGTCACCACGGAGGTCTTTATCCCAGTAACGTAGCCAAACTATTTTGATTAATGATGCTTCTGATGGCAAATACAACTTCTTAGGTTTCATCTTGGAATGCTTAAATATGAAAATCTAAATTACAACACTGTATCCATCAATGTCCAGGAGCACAACGTGATTTTCTTGCACCTCTAGTGAATATGAATCTTGTTGGTAATTGTTGAGTTTCTGCATCCTAGGTGTGTGTTCATTCGTGTGGGTTCCATGGTCCTGGTTTCAGGGTTTCAGCCATTCTTACAATGGAGTTTGGTGTCCTGTGGTGTGAGGGCCTTGGATGGTTTTTGAAAGTCTAATATTCTAATAGTTGAGCACAAGCTTTGAAGAGAGGTTAACTAGAATACAGACATCCTTTTGTGGTGGCATTTGGAGGATTTTCTCAGCTGATATCTCCGTTTCTTTTTCACTTTGGGGCTCTATAAGAGAACTAGCAACCTTTGTGGTAGGAAGGGTACAGGTTTTGGAAGCAAACCAAATAAGATTAAAATTCCAGACCTCCTACTGCCTTGGACCAATTTCTTAGTATCTTTGAAACCAAGTTTCTTCCCTTGTAAAGTATAGATTACAATACCCACCTCACTAACATTTCGTGACTGTTTCTCCACATTAGGCTTCATTCACACATGGAACATAAGGCAAGCGTTATTGTTATTTACAAATTGCTACACAGAGATTTGCAGAGCTGAGGAAAACCCACTCAAGAACACACAAAATTGTTAAATAGTGGGTCCTCCTCTTGTTTTTCTTGTCCAGTGGATTTTTTTTTATTTTAGGAAAGGGTCAAAAGGTATGTACATAATAAACTTAGTTTCTAAAATGTCCTTTAGTTTAAACCTTTGAGTATGGGATTAGACCAATACAGTGTATCCTAAAATTCTCCTCTAAAGTCTCCGTACATAGGGAAAATGGGAAATTGCAGCTAGAGTACCTTTATTTACAAAATATTCATTCCAAAATCTTGCAAAGAGGGTGTAACACGTAGAGAATATTTTGTAAATAATTTGTAAAATTTTCCCCACGTACGCGGACTTTAGGGGCAACTTTTGGGACACCTCGTCCTACAGTGTTAATACTACATTGTGAAAGCTGGAATTTCTCTGTCATCCATCCTGCTGCTGGATGACCTCCCACTGCTATTTGAGAGTGTGTTTTAAGTGGCCCTGGAGGGCTGCATGTTATAAGAGCTGTTTTATGCTTTTATTTTTGAAGATGTTGCTGGCGCTCTCATCTTGATGAGCACAACTCCTTTTTAGTAAAGATTCTAGGTATACGTCTGTTGCATAGAATTGAATGCTCGTCTACAAGGCCATTTTTTATACCTTTGATGAAGAGAGGATGCCATTTTCAGAACAGCTTGACATTCGCAGGGAGTCATTTCAGAGCCTAAAAGAACTTTACACACGTATTCATGATTGTCTAACTTTTGATAACGAGTTAAAAAAAAAAAAACAAGGGAGGGGAGGAATGATTTGGAATTTAAAACCTCCATGCTGTTGTAGTTTTATCTGCTGCCCGTTTGCAAGACGCTGATGACTTCACCTTCTTCTCCTACTTTGTCCACGCACTCTTGAAGTCTGTGGGATGCCCAAGTGTGTACAGAAACACAGAAATAGCGCAGGCCCTTTGGTTAAGAATAACATGCCAGTTTTCTTTTCTTGCTTTTGTGTGCTCTGTGGAGCTCACCCATGCGTGATGTTCCAGTTGACTTCAAAGGCAAGTCCATGGTTGGATTAGCTCCACAGGAAAGAAAGCAAGGTAAGAAATAGGCTTAGGGCTTTCAAGGCCCACTGGGGAGCGGAGATAGAGACAAGCCATGTGGTTTCCCAAATGATCTGTTCATTTATGTCCTGGTGGAAGGACAGGTAAATTTGCATAATGCTTTTGATTTTAAGGTCACCATTAAAATTTCTTCTTTTTCAAAATGATGACTGGATAGTACCCAAAGCGGTTGATTTATGGCTATGCAATTTTTGCACTTGAAGAGTTTGAAATCTAATAAAGGAGATACAGACACAATACATTGACAGTAAGAAAATACTACTAAAGTCTTGAAGACATGAAATATTCAACGTGTAGGTGATTTTAGGTGTGAATTAGAAGGATGGGGTAAATTATAGCTGAGAAATTGCAACTGAGGGACATTTGCTTTCCAAATGTTTCCAGCAAAGGAGGACTTCACAGGAGTCAGAACCGGGCATCAGGGAAGGAAGGAAGAGAGAAGAAAGGGTGAGCTGGACATGTTGTTACAAACTCAGGACACACATTGGGAGAGGGTTTAGAATTAAGGAGGAATGGCCAGATGACACGGGCACTGGGATGACTCAACTGAAGACATGGCAGCCTGGTGGACACTGCAGAAAGAGGTACCCGTGTGCACTGGGAAGTTAGAAAAGCCAACCGTACAAGATGCCAGTGTGGAGAAATAAGCAGGAGGTAGAAATGGTGACGTCCACGGAAAAGCAATGGAAACAGCCCTCCTAGTTCTGCTACATAAGGACAATAGGTTCACTTAGGAAGACTGGGAATCACGTAAAGGAAGGTAAAGAATCTAACTTTTCAGATATCAGAAGATTAGATAAGAGAGGCCTCGATAAACCAGGTGAGAGACAGCAACGGGTCTTGGACTGACAGCAGATATGATATGGAAAGAAAGGAGGGGGGTGAATTTAGTAGTCGTGAAGGAAATCATCGTACAAAACAAAATAGCATCCAAAAATCCACCACCATAGAAGGAGGGTTGGAAAAAGCCAAGACTACAAAGGAATGGCAAGTTGTTTAAAGCTTTTGCTTCTCTAATGGAAAAGTTCCACCTAGAGCAAGATTGAGGACACGAGATCCCAGAAAACCCTAGAAGGGAGATGGAACATGCTTATTGCATGTTTTTTTTTCTTTTGTTCCTCCAAGGAAGAGGAAAGGGAATGAGGTTACTCCTTTGCACTTTGTTTCATTCCATTTTATCTCCAGGTTCACAAGTATGAGTTACTCAAATTTATTTAAAGCAAAAGCGCATTTGAAATTTCCTAGCCCCTACTCCCCAGGGTTCTTTGAGATGCTTTTATTCAGCATTGTTTAGGGACTCACTGCAGAGAGAAATTGCCCTCTGTGTGGCAACCATCATAGACTTGGTGTTCCTGAACCTCTGATTGAGTCTCAACTGTGGTTATGTTCTTCTGGGGAATAGAGCAGAGGCAGAAATGAATCATTTGTCTCCAGAAATTGTCTTTCTGACTTTGCTTTTGGAGACAGTGGCATGTGTTCTAAGGCTGAAACAATCTTGCTTTGATTTGTCATCAAACACTTGCTTTTGGATTTGAAAGGGAAGGAAAATATTGTGTGATTCAAATGAGCTTTTCATTTGAAAAAGAAAGGCTTTTTTGTGTAGCTATCTTTCCTAATTATTATCCCTAGTTATTCCTCTCCTAAGATGTACACCATAATTTCATGGCCTGGGAACTGTTCAATATTTGTTTCAGTGTCCACAGAACAGTTTTATTTAATTTCCTACATCTTAGAAAGTATAACCGGATTATCTGTTGTAGTTTTATCTGGAAAATTCCAGGAGAGGAAACCATCCAGGGGAAATACCTCATTTCATCGTTCCAATGAAGGCTGAACTTGAAGAAGGGACTTCTTTAAGGTCACACAGCCTCAAGAACCAGAAAGAACTCACATCTGTTCATACCCAGATGAGCTGCTTTTAATTACATCACCGTATCCCCTAGCAGTGTAGGCGATTCTAAACTGCAGACAAATCCTGGCAACTGTAATCGCCATTCACCAATAAATCAGATCTCATGTTAGACATTTCATAATGTGCCTGCACATCTATTGCAAAAAAAATGATTATAAATAAAGTATAAGCACTCTCATAATGACTGACAGGGCTTAAATAGGACTGAAAGAAGAGATTTTAAAAAGAGAGTAATTATTTAAGAAAGAAATTACCTTGTCTGATTTCCTCAAGAAATTTAGTAAGAACATAATACGTCTGCTTTCATCTTATTCTAAGTTTTGCTTGACAAAGAGCCCCCCATCCTAGGACCAGGGCGAATGGCCCAGAAAGTCTCTCAGATGTGAAGATGGTAGGAGAACAGAAAGGATGGGTGAAAGAAAGACTGGAGCGGGATCGTCTTTGGTGTCAGGTGGCACTGGGATGCTGAAGGTCATAGGCTCAAGTGCATCTCAGGTTTCTCCTGCCCATTGTTGAACATTTGGTGTATGTGTAGTTTAGATGGTTGGGATGTATGTGTACTTTGCTTTACAATTCCCGGCATCTGGCATCTGCTCTTACTTTACATCTGATGAATTTATGGTTTCTGAATTGCCTAAATCCACTGTTTTTTTTTTTTTGGTTTTTTTGGGGGTTTTTTTGGTTCTTTCCTAGATCTCTATATCCTGTTCCTTCTCTTCCTCTTTGCATGGCTAACTCCATTTCCTCTTCTGGTCTTCCCAACCCTCTGCTCTTCCTGCCCCACATGCTCCCCCAGAGTCCTCTCATCCCCCGTCATGATCTGCAGCTACTCCAACATTTTATAGGTAGTTCAAGTCCCTTTAGACTCAAATATCTAGCAAGTCCCTTTAGACTCAAATATCTAGCCACTGGCCATGGCCATGGCCATGTTAGCACCATCCCAAACTAACCTTGTGACCTTTTCCCCTAATCTGACTTCTCGTTCCGGGTTCTTGGTCTCATTTCTTGGCACCGCTGGGAGTCATATTTGGCTCCTCTTTTCCCACTTGTGTTATTTTCCACATCAAACCCATTACCAGGACCTGCTGGTGTTCCATCCCAAATGTTTCTTGAATCCATCTCTAATGCTCATCACCACTAGGACTACCACCACCTGGGGCGATTCAGCAGTCCTTGAACATTTGCACCTCTCTTTCCCCAGCCCTGTCTCCACAAGATCCCCTCAACTTCCAACCCCAAGTATACCTGACCCTCACAAGCTTAAAATCCTCAAGCATAACCACACCCGACAGATAAAGTCCAAAATAGTCTCCAGCTAAATTCTAGCCTTGATTCGCTGCTACTTCCTGCCTCTCTCTAGTTCTATCTGCAACAATTTCCTGTCTTGCACTTTGCCCTACAGCCCAATGCATCAGCTTGGAATCCTGCATACGAACTGTATCACTTCTTGGCATTTACTGTCTACTTTGCCTAAAGTCAATTCCCACCCTTCTTCCCTGGCTTGCTCCTCCTTTTCTTTTAGTCAACACAGCGTGTAGCCTTCTCCAAGAACCTTTGCTTCCTGTGTCTTGTTCCCGCCCCACCGCAGCTAGTCTCAGCCTCATCAAAACCCTGCATATAATCCAATCATCACATGAACTCCGTCATTATCTAGTTGGTGTTTACATGAGCTATACAGCCCCCTTGGTAGCTGTTAGCAACTTATTTTCCCTGACTAAATTCAGACTTCTTTGAAGAAGTATTTGGCACAGAACTGAAGATCTCTTGTCTATGCCGCTGCTGATAACTGAGGCAAAAAACTGTTCACTTAAGGATGAACAGTTTTTATATACAGTAGACCTCTGTAAGTTGACCTCCCAAGGGACCTTAACAAACTGGGTCAGCCTATGGAGGTGGTCCACCTAAGGAAATGGGTCTGCTGTGCTGATACACATGTGCATGTCCAGTTGTGAAAATTAGGTCAACTTAAAGAGGTGGTTTCATATAGGGAGGGGGTCAACTATGGATGTTCTACTATATATTAAATTTGTAATGTTCAGCTTTCATTGACTTCTGCAATTATGAGAGGTGTTCAAAATGACTTGTATTCATCTTTTGTTATTGATCTAAATATTGATTATTGCAGTTTTAAGGTAGTTTATTTCTTTCTGAAAATGTGTATGCTATCTACAAACATTGTTTTTTGGTATCCCCTCCGTGTGTGCCTGTTTATTTAACTTCTTCTGAGGAGCAACAATCAAGTCACCAATATACAAGTATCTTTATCTTCTCTCCAAACATTTTTGCTTTATGTATCTTTTACCCCTCACCCAAAGAAGCTAAACTTCATAAAGACAAAATTATTGGCTTGCATGGAGCATCACAATGCAAAGTGTCAGGAGAATCTGTTTACCAAATTTCCAGATCATTCCTTTTCCCATGTTATGATATGACATTGTTTCTATGTGGTTTTTAAACATTTAAAGGTGTATTTTATGTCACTTTTATTCAGTCACATACATAAAATCATGGATTTCCCAGGGTGGAAAGTTTTCCTGCCAGAGAAAGGCTTTTTAAAGCTTTATTTATCCACATCTCAGCTGCGTATTTTTTTTTCATACCAAGAAGTAGCACACTGAGTTTTGCCATCCCCCAAAATACTACACATGCTATTTTCTCAGGAAGAAGAGTGAGGTTTATTTTTTGTTAATGAAATGCCAAACAAGCCCAGCCAACTTGCCAGGCAGAATTAAATTGGAGCATCTTTGGCAGTACGTTGCGTTTCTCCCTCCGTGCAAGTGTTTTGTGAAAATTTAGCTTAAGCATTTTTGAAAAATTGGCCAGATTCTTTTTAGGATACAGTTGGGATGTTCAGAAATTTGGGCATTACAAACAATGTGTTAAACATTTCTGAGGCTGGTTAAATAAGTCCCATGAGGATCTCACTCATTGAATTCAGACCTGTTCCACACTCGTCACCAAACTTCAGCCCTTGGCCAATATGAGTGTGAATATGGTGACTAATTTCAGATTTAGAAACATTGGAAGTCATTCTATTTTTCATTTATATCCCTTCTATTTATGTTTTACAATACTATTTGTTCATAGTCTCTTTTTTATTCCTCTTAATATCAAAGAGAGAGTAATGTGCATGTCTTAAGGAATCACTTAGGCTCCCTAAAAGTACACACCAAAATGAAAAATAGACAAATAGGTACATTGCATTTTTAAAGTACATTTTCCAAGCTTTATTAACATATTGGGGCTTGGCAAATGTTTTTCTGTATTGAACCAGTAAGAGAATATTTTAGCTTATGTGTAGGATACTGGTCTCTTTGTGAATATTTTCACCTCTTCTGTTGTAAATCTCAAAAGCAGCCAGAGGCAATTCATATGCAAATGAGAGTGACTGTGTTCCAATAAAACTTTATTTGCACATACAAGCAGCAACCTGGGTTTGGCCCACCAGTTAGGGTCTGCCAGCTCCCTGTGTGTAGCTTCTCATTTCTCCTCACTACTTCCCTTAGTAACTTTTGTGTTGGTTTTTAACATCATAGAAATAAAAATTAATGCTTTCCTTCCATCATGAGTACAATTTTAGGTTATATATCACAGATGAACACATGAATTTTTCAGAGGTTAGAAAACATTGGTAATATTTATGATCTTTTCTCTATTTGATATCATTGCTTGTACAATTCTAAGTGTCTTAAATGAGTAAGTGGTAATTCATCTTATGCTTTCCTGGAGACCGAGTGGATGGCTCATGGCGCAGTCATATTGTCAAACAAATGAATGAATGGCCAGGGCCCTGTGTGGTAACTATAGTCAGTCGGATCACCTGTTGGACAAAATATCAAAAGCAAAGTTTTAGTCTTCTTGGCTCTGGGTGCACTGTTGTTTCAAAAGCTCCCAGATTAGGTGCGCTGATAAAAGGCAAAAGGTGGTGTGAAAGTGGAAGTTGCTTTTTCCTGAGCCCATGTTCTAAAACGGGTGCTGTGAGATTTTCATGACAAGCATGTATGGATAAAAAAACTCCCCGTAATGAGGGGGGTACAATTTTTATTTTTAGTGCTTCAAGTCTGTCCAGTTAAAAGCAAGAAAGGAACCCCCCGCCTTTTTACCATGAATGTGGACTGAGAGCAAGATGAATTTATAAGCATCTTCTATTCCTTAGATTTCAGTTAACATGGGCAAAACATCCTGGATGAAGTTTTGGATGTATTTGCAAAGGGTAAGTGTCCATATGCCAGAAAAGGTGCTATTTCCATCAGTTAAAAACTATTTATTTTACTGAACTACATGACCAACAGAAATTCACAGACTCAAGAACAAAATACTCGTAATCACACTCAGATACGGGGGCTGTGACTCCTATTTTCTTTGGGTAAAAATTTAATTATAAAAATAATAGTAGGCGTACGGAAATTTAAAGCTTGAAATGGAACCTCCCCCTTCTCCCTGCTCCTCCCTCTCCAATTTAACTTTTCTTCCCAGATAGAACAACTAGGAATAGATTCATTTTTGTCTTTTTCCACTTTTTCTATACATATACTTATCTCCATGTGTGTATAAAGATCAAAGTGGGACCCTATTATATGTAATGTTCTACAAGTTGCTTTCCCACTTAATGTATGCATCAGTCCATACCAGCAAATCTAAACCTTCCTCATTCTATTTATGATCACACTGCCCTTTTTATAACCACTTTGTACATTTCTCTTGTCTTCCTTTAAATACTATGGACTCCGTCGTGCTCACTGCAGTATTCTAAAAGATGCTTCTAATAGTTAAGTGGGAGACAAAAACTGCCCTTTTTCCCATGGTGGGGAACTGAATGTCTACCTTTATTAATCTACTTTTACTTTTCAGTGGCTTACGAATGATTGGTGATATTTGTGAGTTTTACAGCCCTCTGCCAAAAACGTGTCTTCACTTCGCACAATGCTATATTTTTGTATAACTGTGTGTGCTTCTAATTATACAACCACGGAGCCTATTACTGCACTTGTGTGCACACGCACACACACGATTTTATTTATTTCAAGAGGACAATTCAGATGGCCAAGCCCAGAAGTGGAGATTATTCAGACGTGTCTCTGCCTTTTGTCACAATGACTTTCTTACAGAGGGGGCAAATGGAATATTCTACCATCCGACAGTAATTTTTATGTGCTATAAGTCAGATGAACAAGAGCATCTTTATCCTCCTATGTGAAGAAATACCTTGGTGCTCTCCTCTCCGAAGACAGTTATTTTTACCATTTCAGAATTTGCTTGCAGCAGCCTTATTCTCTGTGAGGTCTTCCCGTGTATTTCAGCTGTGTCAAACTATGATAAAAATGGATGCAAACAAGGGTAGACTATACATGTCATTCATGTTGTCTGAGAAATAAGCTGAGGGAGCAAGAATTGGGTGATGGGGAAATAAATGTATCACCATTTGAAAAAACACATCCCTTTCAAGCTATCTATAACCTCTTCATTGTAAACTAAGACTATGAATAGCAATAGTTAGAATAACACCTTACTCTCGTCGGGTGCTACGTGACTTGCACAGCCTTGCAGAACTCTTCCCCGGCTGTTCATTCATTTCATCTTCTTGACGGTCTCATCAATTAGTCAGCACACAGCTTATTATTTCCTCTCTAGTTCCCAGCCCGGAAGTTTCTTCCTGCTGCTCTTTCCAAATATGGTGCAGCCAGGTGGGAGATGCAGAATTCCCAGGCTTGAACACCACCCAAAAGGCATTATGTGTGGGGCACGTGGTGGATGATACGTTATAATGGGGAGATTTGTGTTGTGGTTACCATCCCCTTAGAGAGAGTGCAGATTATTGAAAAGTTCAGGTCAAATAACTTGGAACTATGGAGGCCATGCTACTTCTTTTTTATTTTTAATAGAGACACATGACAATATTCAAAATGGATGGCATGAATTAATTCCAAAGATTTATG
Organism: Perodicticus potto; assembly: GCA_963574655.1. Lineage (NCBI taxonomy): Eukaryota > Metazoa > Chordata > Mammalia > Primates > Lorisidae > Perodicticus > Perodicticus potto. The sequence continues at coordinate 62,159 of CAUYRH010088526.1, forward strand.
CTCAGTTATAGAGTCATTTGGATTCCATCCATTTCTCTAGCAAATTAGCCACTGATAATCATAATGATGACCCTTAGGTACAGTAAGACAATGAAATGCCTCCTGAATTATTAAGAAGTATTAATTTATGTCTGCTCTGTGTGTGGTGTGGTTTCCAGTATTTCACTGCATCACCGTCCCCTGATAATTGGTCGCCTGTATATATATGATACAGACATAAGATTAAATTCTATTTCATGATGCTATTTCTTTAGAAGAAAGCCCCATTGCTGTTGTTGAATAAATATGGTTTTATTATATATGGACTTCCCTTAGATTTCTCTTTGATGTCCATGATCTTGACTCACTCGTTAGCTATTTAAGAAACCTAATGCTAACCATCTGTAGGATGCTTTCTTTTATGAGCCAGTGCTTTCATTGTCATATACGTTATCTGGTTTATTATATAAGCCCCCCGAAGGTGTTATGACCAGCATTTTATAAAATAAGCTTCAGGGAGTGTAAGTGGCTTGTTCAAAGCCACATAGCAACTAAGTGGCAGGGAAGAGATGCAATTCCATCTGTCCAAGTCAAGAACTCTTTCCATCAAGCCACAGCCAGTTCAGAAACTCGTCTCTTGGCATTTGTATCGGGGGGTTAGGGCAGCCTTGGGCCTCTTCACATGTAGGCCCATCTGGCAGAGTTTCTTTCTAAAGCTTGTCAGAGCAGGTAACATCAACTGACAAATCAGAGATTTGGAAAACTTGTTGTGATCATGGTTATCAATGCAAAGAGATAATGTTCCCGGTAACACATTGCATTCAGTCCACCTGGAGAGAGGTGCAGAGAATGCATCTTATTGTAAAGAGATGGTTTTATTTATTCTACAATGCAACCATGGGCCATGAAAGAGTAAGGCCCTTGCTAATAGCTTTTTACTGTATATGGGAGGAGTATGCTTTGAAAGGAAATATAGGCACAGACATTCTCCATTTACCTTGGATACAAAACATGTTTTCTGCCTTTGTCTGATTAAAGAACAGGCAGTGCCCATTCTAAGGAAAAGTGCGAAATAAGAAATAACTCTGAATGCTAGGCTCTAAATCTTCTTTTTGTCCATTCTAATCAGAAAGCTGTTTTTAAACAAGCTGCCCTGTTATTAACAAGTGACACAGAGAACATGGTCATATGAAAGGTGGCACAAGAAGATGAAGGACCTCTGTCCTTTAATGATTATCTGTAAGGAACAAACAGTGCCTGGAAGGTAGGGCTGGTCCAGAGAAATCTGAAACCCGAGGCCAGGCCTCTACTTTTTCATGAGACATTGCTGATCCTGAATACCAATTTCCAACCAGAATAAAGCTGATAACAAAAGGATTCTATGCTCATCCACTCTGGAATATTAAAGAGAAATGCCTCTTGTGTTTATTAAGCCACTTATAATTATTTCTGACATGTCAAATGTGTTAGGGATAGAATAGAAGATTGGGGGGAAGGAATTTTTAATGGGATGTCAGTCTTCAAAGGTTTGAATGAGTGGTCTCAGAAATGATCATTCTTTAAGTATGACACTGCCACTTAATAAAGCAAAAGAGAAAATATTGAAAAGGATTCTGTCAACATTCTGGGATGACTGTAATTTCAAACAATCAAGCATAATGGTAAGATCAAACTTAATGCTGTGCTATACGACTTGTAATTCTGTGAAATTATAAAAGTTGGGAACAAAAGGCAATGAGTGATGTGAAGCGGCGGTGGGGAGGCGGGGAGATGGGGAGCTGGAGATGCCAGTTCTGGTCCCTCTGACCTTGCTGATATGCAAATTGTGTCATTATGGAAAAAAAAACGGCAGAGGTGAAACAATCAAGGTTTCCTAAGAAAGGCTTTCCAGTTTCACCACAGAAAAGATAAGTTTTGCCTTTGGAATGTCTGAGAGCATCTGAAGTGTTGTCTCATTAAAATTTATGATCACCAGAATTAATTCACATCCATTTCATTAAGAATCAAATCACCTGGGTGGAATTTGTGTGTGGAATCATATAAAAAGGATAATGAGAAGTGATAGCAGGTCTATGGGATGGCTAGTGTGGGATAACGGGGTAGCTGCTTCGTTTTCTTCCTCTTCTCCTCCACCTTCTTCCTTCCACCCACCTCCCCTCCCCCCTTCGCCCCTCCCCCGTTCCTCTACTTCCCTTCCCCTCCTCCCCACTTCTGCACCCTTCCTCCTTTCCCTCCTCTCCCTTCTTCATTTTTAAATGTTCTATTTGATGTTTGGAAATTATTTGTTAAAATTTGTGTATATGACATGACATAAGTAGAATAATTTTCCAAATAACTCAGATTAAAAGATTCAACTTGCCTTAAATAAGACCTACACGCGTGGCAAGAAGGAAAAAAAGGAAACTGCCACATGAAAATAAGAATTTTGTATTTTATTCATAACATCTGAAACACATCGACAATTAAAAAAAACTTTTTTTGAAGCCTTAAATTGACACTATGTTTAAAAAATAGACAATGAAACAGAAAAAAGAAAAGAAAACCTGAAAAACACATTGGATGGGCCCTGGGGAGAGGAGTCATGAAATTGCAACAGCCGCTGCAAATGTCTATGGGAGATAATGAAGCAAACATGGAGCCTGGCACTGTGCTCAGACAGAGACTGTGGCCGAGGTCACATTCCACAGAGGCACTGCTATAGTCTGTTTCCTTTGTCAGGGGGCTTGTCCTCTCAGGGAAGAAACCAGATTGCACTGCGTTGGTCCTCACGATCCTCGTTCTCTGCCACCTCCTGGGTGTCTGTGTAGAGAATTCGCAGCCCAGTTACGCTGTCTTCTCTTGCCAGTAGAAGTTTTGTCTTTCTTGGTGTTTCTGCTTAGACATAAAGACCACTTGCACTTGAAATAACACTTCATCCACCTTCCTCTACCTCAATAGGTTCTAACGCCAGAGCTGCCACTCACTGGATGAGATTTTAGGCAGGTGACTGTCCCTGGGACACGCCATCCTCATCATCCAGACAGCCAGAAACTGAGCATTACTGAGATCTTGTTTTAGAATGAGAGTCTCCGGGACTACGAGTTTATGAGTCTGTGAGGTCTGATGAGAGACCTGAAGGTTGACGGTGGTGGGTAATATGGGTGTGAGTGTAGAGTGGCTTTAGTCTCACCCCATTGCCATCTCGGTCTACTCTCTTTATCCCACTGACCCCTTTATTGAAGACTTTAATTCTTGACCAAGGCTCTAGTTTCTGTACCGACTTCCTTCCCCCGGGATTGCCTAAGAATGTCTGGTCTCTGGGTGTCCTGGGAAGTGAGGCAGAGGAGCTGCTCCTCATTGCCAGCCCCTTGGGGACCAGCAAGTGGTTCTCCAGTCCCGTGGCATCCAGAGGACGCAAAGGCAGCTCAGTGCATCCTGGGAATATCCAGGGGAAAGTGTGAGATTTACCTAGAATAGCTTCTGGGCCTCGGGGCTTTTCATGCTGTCTCTGGTGACAGTCTCCATTTGAGAACAGAAGGGAAAGGTTTCATTTCTCCCCATTTTCTTTGTCTAGCGTTTATGGAGGAATATGGTGAGTCATTTTCTCTTAGTACCTGCATTCCTCTTTCTTTGGAATGGACATTCCTATTTTAGGCTCCTTGGCAGCCATTTCTAAGTTGCCTGTTTGGCCTCAAAGAGTTTGGACTTAAGCACATACCTAAGTCTTTAGAATATGGAGAAGGAAGGAGGTAAAGAAGGAAACAGACAAGCTGAACGAAAGTATGGACAGTTTTCCTACCGTTGAAGTGCGCAGTGGTTAAAATTTCATCACTGCTGTCAAGGTCAATTTTACTTAACTAACTACACAAAATACGAATTAGGATACCAAAAACCCAAACAATTAAGCAAGCAATCCTCTTACGTCATTTACTACTTTACCTTATAGAAACAGCTACTTCTGGCTTATTATGTGAGTGTCTGACAATATTGTAAGCTCTGATGACTTTTCAGGGGATTCTGGCATATTCTATGATTTGCTTATGGTCTCAAAAGATAAAGGGCAATAAAATTTTCAGTGAAGTTATGTTTTAGTGATTTCTTTTGTCTGTTTTTTAGGTACAGGGTCTCACTCCTGTTGCTCAGGCTGGACTGCATGACCATTTCTCACTGTAGTCCCAAACTCCTGGGCTCAAGCCAGCCCTCCCTCAGCCTCCCTAGTAGCTGGGACTATAGGCATGTTCCACCACACCAGTAAATTTTTCTTTCTTTTGTTTTTGGAGATGGGAAGGTCTCTCTATGTTGCCCAGGCTTGTCTTGAACTCCTGGCCTCACTTCCCAAAGTGATGGGATTATGGGCACGAGCCATGGCAGCCAGCCTCAGTGAATTTTTAAAGCAAAGTTGTCCCTGTAGTGAAAGGATTTTCTGTGACCACAACCAATTTTTCTAAAATCTGTATTCATACTTTCACATCAAAATGACAACTTTTAATTGTTAGTGCTTAATTGCTGCCAGAGGGTAGTCAGTATGCACTAAATGGAATTGTAATGATAACTTACGGTTATCAAGTACTCACTGCGTGTCATGCACTGGGTTAAACATTTTACATGGATTACGTTATTTAATCTTCACAGTCCTAAGCAATAGTGCTTTTATTCCCATTTAATAGATGAGGGAACTAAGTTATAGAGAGTCAGAAATAACTTGTCCGGCTTGCAATAGTTACTATCAGGAGTGGACCACGAGAGGCCTATTTCCATAAGTCTACATTTATTACATGCTCTGCTCAGAGACCTTAGCCAATCATTTCCATTTCTCCCATTCCTTTCTTATTTGGTATTTTTCACATTTATGAGCATCTAAGTATTTAAATTTTAAAGGCACAAGTCATATCTGGAAATAATGATCAGGAAGAACAAATTTTGCTCCTGAATACATCTGATTTATTCTGAATGACGGAGACCCTGGTTCAACATAGAAGAAGATGCCTGTGAGTAGGAAGTAGGATGATGAGCTTATCGGACAGAATAGTTCATAGAGTGAAGTGTTAGTTTCAGGCACATTAAAAACCCTTATAAAGGAAGGAAAGATTAAATGTCAAAATACCACCTTTTAACATAGATATCTATGCAAGGATACACCAGTTGTGGTGTTACCATGGCTCAGCCAAGCGTTTTTGCTGGGCAATGTAAGAGCAGAGACACAAACACCAGTTTGCCTGGATTCAAATCCAGCTCTACCACTTCCTAACTATGTGATCCCAGGCAGTTTCCTTCCTGCCTCTGTGATTCTGTTTCCTCCTCTGTAAAATGGGGGTAATAACACCTACCTTATAGGGTTGTCGCAGGAGTCAGTTCAGGTATACAAGGTATTTAGGACAGGGCACAAAGTTAAGTATCATTAGGACGTTTGCTGTCTCCTTATAATTGTCATCATCAGAGGTGATTAAAACGTGTAGTAAAGATGTTGATGGTCGTTTTATATGTAGAAATCCTCAGAGTTGTCATGTAGGAAAAGGAAACAGAAGATTCAACTTTTTAAGACAAATGTTGCTAAATAAGGTTATTCTTAGATAACTTAGATTTCTTTTATCATTTGAATTGAAATTTAAACACTAGTCATCCAATACTTTGTCATGACTCAGTCTGCAGTGGCAACTTGGCACCCAGCGAGAGGGATTTATTATATAGATTGCATGATTATCAAACTGAAACAGATAGACTGAATATGTCGCTTGAAAATCTGAAGGCAGGATTGGTAAAAACATGAAATACTCCTACCCACAAAATCCAAGTGATTGGGGAAACTGGGGTTTGGAGTTCAACCTAACTAATTTATTTGGTGGTGCTATTGGTAGGGGTAAGTATATCACGTAGATCACAGTTCTGATAGAGTCCCACGCATTTAAATCTTCGATGAATCAGAATAAATCCTCTCTGGGCCCTTTGAGGGTATTCGCAGGGGTGAGGCAGGCTTTACTCCTTCAAGGCAATTTGGTCCAATTCTGCCAGCTCACCTATGGGGAAGGCTGGCATAATTCCAAAGGCGATTAGTGTCGTATCTATTATTTCACAGGGTGGAGTGTGTTTGGGTGGATGAAGGGGAAAGCCTATAATTTCAAAGCTGTTAGTAGAACATTTCTGCTAATCCTCTTTTTATTCTAAAAATTAGGGAAGGAATCTTAACGTTCAAGAGGATTTGAAGGCACTGTACTATCATCAGAATAGAATATACCCACAGTTGTTTCTGAATCTTGAACCACCAGAAGAGTATAAAATATTTTCTCTTAAATTTCAATTACCTTCTGACCCATTATTTTTCATGAGGTCACCCGCACAAAAAATCCTATTTTTAATTATTTAAGCCCTGATTATTTTTCTCTGTATATATAAGATTAGAGCTGTTAAGTTTAACCCAAACCAGTTAGAAGAAAGGTATCGCATTTGAAAATTGTGCTACAAGTGTCTTATTTAAAAAGAATGACTTGGATTGAACCAAATGTTGAGTGATCAACTATTTCGATACCCATATTCGTCACCTCTTATAAAGTGAAAGCATTCACACTTCTCATTCTTATAGTCCTTGGAATTACATTCTAAGTGACTGCCCTGTGAATAGATTAGAACAACAATCATGCCATGCTTTTTTTTTTTTTTTTTTTGTCGTCATGAGTCATTTTCATCAAACATGTAGTAATTTCATTGCACTTGTGTAATTAGGTGAAGAAGCTCCACTCAGGCATCCATGGGTCAGCTATGTGGACTCTAGCTGCCAAAGGCGCTTCTCCTTCTGAACAGAGCGCTTTGCTCAGCCAGTGTAGACATGGCCTGATAAACAATGGAACCGCTCTCTTGAGAACTGGAGTTTGGACTGATCTAATCCTTTAACTCAAAAATGTGCGCAGGTTTGATGAGTAGTTAAAATGCCTTGGTTTTCGTAAAATGGAAGCTTAAATTGACAATAATGTGATGAATAGCATAATTTATAATGAACTTGAAAGATGGTAGGGCTCACTGCTGAAAAAGTTAATCAAGGGACTATTCAATCAAAGTTTTCACATGAGCTTAAGTACCTGTGGCAGGGAGGTTGTTCCGACAGGTTTCTATCTGTCAGGTCTGAACACTAAACCTGTCAGAGTGCAACATGGTCCTGTCACTTTTAACCAAGATGTCACCTACATTGTGAGAAACAACCTGCTTTGTGTTTTCTTCCTTATGATTTTACTGGGAAAAGCAAATGTAAAAGGAATATTTTTTTAACACTGCATTTTTATTTTGCAGATTCTGAAGCTCCAGGAGTGAGTGATGGAGTAACTTGCCAGCTAAAGTTACGCCACTCCATGCAGAATGGCTCCAGGGAATATATTCAGACATGCCCCAAAGAGGTCTGCTCAGGGTGACACAAATACCTTTGAGGTTTAAATCAGGTGTGTGTGAAGAATGCTGGAAACATGACTTTTTTTGTTTTGTTTTGCATTTGTGTTTTTCAAGGAAAGTGGGAAGGCTGATGGTTCTTGTCTGTTCTTCTATCTCTTTTAATGCTATAAGATGTACCCCACATGTAACCCACTCTTTCCCCTAGGATTTGATGTACTCTACTCCATTGGAGGTCTTCCATCTCATCAAAGCTTTAGATTTTAAAAAGCATGATTGTGGTTTTATTTATATTCCAAAAGTTCTCCGTTTTGGAGATACATATTTTTCTACTGGGAATTGTTGGCTAGGTTTTATCATATGTCTATTTCCTTAGGAAAATAAATGCTACTTGTAATACATGAGTTCACAGTCAGAAACCTAAAAAAAAGTACATTTGAATTAACATTGAAAATAGATGGTCACATTACCTTTAAACAGTTGTTAAATGGCTCAGAAAAATCATGCAAAGTTAACATTTTTAGAAAATAGAAACCACATTTCCTTACAGGATGAACTTGTGCTTAATAGCTTATGCTTAATTTCATTCAGAAACTACACGATTTTTGTTGCTATATTTTGTTAGAAAGGAAGGAGAGGCAGTTTCTACAGGTGTCTTAGAAAAATCAATACTGAGCCACGGATTATTGGATCCCACACAACCATGGAGACTTGGCGGTGAAATTCTTCCAAAGGTGAGCAGGGCCATTGATTTTCTTTCTCGTGCCGGGAGGAATATGACACAATGAATGAGGCTAAATTTAGATCGGCAACAAGTCTAATTTGAAACTCTATTTTTAAAAAATTAAGGACGATTTTTTTTTCAAACGAATAAATGAGGAAATAGAATTACATTTCTATAATTGGTCATATTTACAATGAATTTCAGCAGCGTAAATGGTTAAGGAAGATAATTCAGGCCTAAAAGTAGAAAATCACCAAATTACCACCTTGCTTTGTCTTGCCATAGTTACACGGCGAGTTTCTAGAAATGTATGGTATCAAAAATTGATTTTTAATGTTAAAACATAAGATGCTAGCATATAAAATGTTTTCATTTTATTTTTCTTAGATTCACTTTTCTTTATTCTCTTAGGTACTTTTGGGGGTAAAAAAGAAAACACTAAAAAACCATTGACTCTTTAACTGACATTTTATCTGTAATTCAGGTCCAGTGATTGCCTTGAAGGATACTTTTGTCAGGCAATAATACAATCTCTCTCTTAAACCTCTAACCAAGAACACAATAACCCGTCAGTGTCTAGGAAAACACCTGTTATTGACTAACTGCACTGAAAATAAGCACTCATTACTGAGCTTCCTTAGTTAAGCTGTGGGTTTTTTCCGACTCATTCGTGCTATAAGTTTTAGACACCCGTGCTTAACTTATTTACTTATCTTACAGTTTCTTCTAGATTTTTCAAAGTTGAAAAACTATAGAACACATTGGTTGTTTTACTGCATCGCTTAGCATTCCATCCATGCAGGCAGCCGGTGTTCCTAGCTTTGGAAGCATAAATCCCCCCGGGATGGCAGTTGAAGAACATTTTCTACATCACTCAACCTATTACGAGCCCTGTGCTATTCCGTCTCTCGACAAGGTAAGAGATTTATTGTGAGTTGACTTCCAGAAGAAGAAAATGTTGCATGCTAATGGATCTAGCTTCAAAGTGTATGCTTTTGGAATATGTGTAGAAATTGTTTTATAAGCAAAAGGATAATTGGAACGGTTCAAATTACACACATGTGCTCATCTGTCCCCAGGTAGTAGTTGGTTGTTCTACTGTGTATCCAGGGACCCACATTCTATAGTACTGTGTTCCTCGGGTGAAGCGAGATGGCAAATTGGTCATTTTTACAATGAATTTGGTCAGAGTAGATGATTAAGAATGATAATTCAGGCCTAAAAGTAGAAAATTGGCAAATTACCACTTTTCTTTGTTTGGAGATAGATATAATTTGAGTTTTTAGTAATTTATAGAATCAAAAATTGATTTATAAGAATATTAAAATGCTAGCAAGTTCACAGTAATGTATATAACGACCTTAGTATTGATTTTTTTTTTCCTTTTTGCTGGCCCCTGGAAAATTCTTATTCTTTTTGTCCTTATCCTGAACTTTCAGGCTGGCTGAAACAACAACAAAAGTTGTTTACAATTTGTACTCGAACTTTGGATCACCTAGTTAATATCCTGACTCTGATTACACCCAAAGACAATATCCTCTGTAAAAACTGTCAGAAGTTTGCTACTGCATGATTGATAAAATCAGAGGGAAAATGAGACATTTTGGCTATCACACGTGATGAGGTAAGATTTTATCCTGTCCCATAAGATGAGATTACATTTGATTTTATCTATCACTTTCTTAGCCTCAGGAAAGTTTGATGCAGAAACCTGTAATACAAACCTTCATATACATTATCTAAACCATGACTAATTTGATACATTGAAACCCAAGGTATTTAATACATTTTATTTATGTATAAAGCACGTTATTTTGACTGTTTTTCCATCCTTTGCAGCTTAGAAAACTGCAACTTTGTGTATCAGGCAATGTATGTAAATAAAATATAAATTACGAACATTATAATTCTTATAGCATGGGGAAGGCGTGCTATTCTCTAACCCTTTAAGTTTCACTTTTGATGTGTGAATTCTTAAATATGTTCAGCCAAAGACAGTGCCATACATACTTTGATATGTTCTGAAGTTAAAAGGGGAAAGAGGGATTTTGTGGTAAGTGGCAGTCTTGCATCTACTCTTAATAATACTATAATGTTTGGACCATGGAGAGATGACAGAGAAGCTGATCATATGTAAAGTTCCCAGTACTTGTACCTGTTGATACAGTATCAGGATACTCAAATATCTAGCCCTCTGTATTAACTACACATATGCTACTCAAAGGATACTCAAATATCTAGCCCTCTCTATTAACTACACATATGCTAATATATAAGCATGGAGGTACCAAAATAGTGTGTTCAATGCTTCTGCCCTGTATGTTTATCCTAAAATCTTTCACAGTGCATAAAAGATAGATAATCCACGTCTGAGCAATATGGTAATGTGGCCATTCCCCCTTTGGGTGAAGCATGTGATATGTCTTTTTTGAAAATGCTGCAAGGATGAATATCCACTAGATAATTCATGATTTGTAAACTATTAAGAATTTCATAGGGGAAGTGGCAATTCACTGAAGCACAATTTTCTTCAGCGTGAAATAGTCTGGGATGCCAACTTGGCCGACAGCATCTCGTGACTCTTACCATTTTCTTTGCTTGCTTTGTTGTCATCCTTTCTGGTTCTTTCTGGATCCATCTCTGTGTTGTTTCCATTTGACTCCTCTATTGTATTCCAGTTGGCAGTTAAAGAACAGAAGCAGAGCAGTAAGAGTGAGCGGCTGCATTTTCCCAGTACCACCCACTGGGAGTTAAGCTGACTAACATTTTGAAAGCCCAGCCCATTTCGTTCGCAGCAGGATGGCAGGTAAAGCGCTTGTGTATTAAAGTACACACTTTGTTTCTTCAGTTTCTTCGTCTGATTTCTCTCCTTTGCCAGTTGGTGGGGGGAGAAATGAAAGTAGATTGGGATTCAAATGCCTGGGGTATTTAATCAAATGCCCAGCAACTCCCAATTATAGGCTGTGGAAAATTCACTTTTGAGGATTAACTATGGTGGATGTTTCGACCCAAATGGGTATACCCTTCTAGCTAGCATGAAAAGAGGCTGCTTTCTACCACTGCCTATATCGAATGTAGTAGAAGAATTCTCAAGAGTTTTAATAATAACCACTGGCGTATTAAAAATGAAATAGGTGGGGTAAAAATTCCCATTAGGTACGTGTATATGTAACTCAAACAGAACATTACATGCCATTGTTTTCTTCTATTAGAATAAGAAATTGAGACTTGATTTCTTGGTGTTCTTTTCATTTGGTTACTGTTTGTGGTAAGTATAAACCTCTTTATTTTGTGGCGGTCACCGAATCAAGCAAATATCAGAAAACACACTATAATGATTCTCAATTTGATGACCTATCACAGCCATGATGGATGTCTTTTTGTCTTATCTGTTCACTCTGAGAGTGGTAAAATTGGAATGAATAATATCAGTCTGCATTCATATGGAACTTATTGCTAAAGAAGTTTAGATCCCTATATCAAAATCATCTTGGACAGATGAATATAATGTACATTTACGGTGGGAAAACTGTAAGTTCTGGAATTTGTCAGATTACTGTGATCATAACATAACTCATTTTTTGAATGAATCAAAAAAACCCCATCATGTGGTGTCCACATGCTCATATATTTCAATAAATTTTACAAAGTCTATTCTTTCAGTTGCGTTAGAGCCTGTACGTATGCCACCTTGTTGTGGAATAAAACCCTGGTTTGTTTTATGTTACAGTCTTCAACCATTCTATGGATATTCCTTATTAATTAGATCTGAAGTTAACAGAGAGTGCAGTAGAAAAATAAAATAACTTTTCCAAAGGTTTAGCAAGAGCAATATGACTGATTAAAGGCCAATGGAAGCCCATGCCGTGACTATACCTGGAATCTTTTCAAGGGCATGAAGTCCCTTCTCTTTTAATAGTTAGACAAATCCTATAGCCAGGTTGGCCTCAAGTGGACAAAGATTTTCTATTTATAAATGTCCCTTGGGTTCATGAGGAATTTTGGATACTCATTTATTTTCTAAAGAAAGGCTTAAGATCAATAAGTTCAAAATATTTCAAAGTTACCCTGTACTTGTCTGTTTGACTGTAGCAACACCGCCTTGAAAACAGCTATATTCATTCGGGCACTGGACAGGGCAATGTCCATTGCCCTCTACTGTTGTAAGTGGCCTCCTTATTGTCCAAAAGCAGGAGGTCTTACATGTGTTTGTGCTTTCAGGTTTTTAAAACCTTTTCCTAAGATAGTCAGGAATGAGAGTAAGAGGTGGCGAGGTAGGGCAAAAGGATGAGTTTTTTTGAGTATTTCTTTCTCTAGTTTGTTAAAGAGAAACACTCCAGACAATGAAACTTTTTTTTCTTTTTGGTTTTGAATCAAATAATTGCATAAAATGTGAATTGCGATATGATTGTCATGGTGAGAAAGAGGGAAGAGAGTGGTCACCCTTTAGCTACTATGTTGTTAATAAGCTTCTAGCTATAAAGAAGGATGCTCCGTATCTCTCTAACATGACATAAGGTAACCGATCCCTTGGGCAGATTCATTTTTAAGTGTGCAGATCAAATACCTGCATATACATATTTATATGCCCATATGTGCATACTTTGTCCAAAAATTTTAGCCAAATAATACAAATAGTAGGAGGGAGAGAACAAGGACTCTGAAGGGCCTTACAGGTTTTACCCTAAGCAGGTAGCAAAGCAAGACAACTCTTAATTTGAAGCTTTGAGTTTCAGACTAGAAAGGCATTCACATTTTACATTTTATTCCAGTATACAGTAGAACTTCTGTAAATTGACTACCCAGGGGACTGCGACTGGTCTCTTGACAGAGGTGGTCAACAGAAGGAACGAGGTACCCATGTGGACATGTGGTGCATGTCTGGTCTATAAAAATTAGGTACTCATTTATTTTCTAAAGAAAGGCGAGTGGTCAGTGTAGGGAGGTCAACTATGGACATGTTCTTGTATGTTATGATTGCTGTTTTATTTTAAAAAGTTATACTAATAAGGGGTTCTGGCTTCCTTCCTACAGGGTCTAGAATATTGATGTGTGTATGTGCATATATGTGATATGATGAAAATCGCCTTAATTTTAGTGCACAAATGTGGTGGTTACGCTGAAATTGTACTGACTGGTTTAAATTTCTCCTCTACCACTTACTAGCTATATAAACAGTTTCTAAACCCGCTTCTTCATCCTTACGATGAGGAAAGTAATCCAACCTTTCTCCGCAGGGTGGCCATAGAGATTAAATGGGATAATGAGTGTAAAGCACAGTGCGTGGCATATAGCAAGAGGTTAATGAACGTTAGCAATGATCTTCAGTGTTGCAAATGTTTATTGCCTGTCTTTGCATATGCACATTACCCCATATATTCAAAGTTTTTCTATATAATGGATTCTTATTCAAAATATATTTCCTAATCTTAATCCTAAACTGTGAAAAGGCAATACCTTCCTTCAGCATTGCCAACTTTCCTTGAAAAGGTGGACCGTCGGCTTGTTCTCATCCAATGCCCAGTTCTCTGCCTCTCTGCTGCCCTTTTGCTAACCCTCCTTTCAAGTAAGGACATGAACTTCATCTACATAAAGGTATAGATGACTGAGAACATTCGAGGCGCTGCCCTTATAAAGGTTGCTAACCTCTAATCAAGGGTCAAATGCTGGGCTGATGAGATTGAGGGCATCCGGTAACGCCTGGAGAAATTTCTCTGACATTGTGATCTATCCCTGCCCTTCTGCTGAGCTCCCTAGAGAGGAAGTGGTTAACTGGGCCAAGGGGTAAGGTTAGTTCTGCTACTGAAGGCGCCCGCTGGGGCTCTCTGTGGGGTTCGTCTGACATTCTCAAAGACTGCCTCTCTCTCTAAGCCTGGGGCCATTTAGGAATGTCTGTCAGCTTTTCCATTTTTTTCCCCCATTTGTGTCTGTGGGTTTTGAATCTAGTTATGCCTTAGATATAAAGCTGCGATCCTTTGAACATTTTTCCCTAATATTCTTCTTTATTTTTGGATATACATCAGGGTTTTTTCCTACCCTCATCCCATCCATATATTCATTCTTGGCTGTCCATTGTATTTCTTTCACAAAGGTCTGTATTCATGATTTGAAGCTTTTCACACATCAAGCTATTTTTCTGAGACCTTCTCTTGAAATACTCTTTTTTAAAAAAAATGTAACTTGGTTCACCTGTGTTTTCTATGCACAGATTTTAGAATTTGAAGGACTGCATTCAAGTTTAAGGGATGCCTTCATTAGCAACAGATGCTTGGGAAACCATTTAGTTTCTCAGCCTGAGTTTATCAGTGAGGTGGCAATAAAAGGGTCTGCCCATAGTTTTGTCAGAATCAAATTATATCAAAGTGTTTTGCAAACTCAAAAGTGGGGGGAAGCTTTTTTTTTTTTTGAGACAGTCACAACTCGGTTGCCCTTGGTAGAGTGCCGTGGCATTATAGCTCACAGCAACCTCAAACTTTTGGGCTTGAGCAATCCTCTTGCCTCAGCCGTCTCAGTAGCTGGGACCACAGGCATGCACCATTACTCTTGGTTAGTTTTTCTATTTTTAGTAGAGAGAGCTGTCTGGCTCTTGCTCAGGCTGGTCTTGAACTCCTGAGCTCAAGCAATCCACCTGCCTTGGCCTCCCAGAGTGATAGGATTACAGGTGTGAGCCACTGTGACCAGCATTGTTTTTAGGTCCTCTTTTTACCCATCACAACCATTCCTCATGCAACTGTTTTTTTAAAAGGCAGGCATGAAGAAACATATTATGTTTAGTAATTTGTGTAAGATTACAGGTTATCTCTCTCTGATATTTTCCCCTGTTACCTGAAATAGCTATTCTGTGCATTCCGGTGATACAGCTGTCAATGGTCTTCTCCCAGAATAGTGTCATTTAATGCAGAGACAGTACAGAGGAGAATATTCTGACCTGTAAGTATAAGAGGAGGAAGGTGGCCTGATGAGACATGTGCAGCTTCTACTCACGGGCCACCCCCAGAGACTGTTCCTCCAAGGAGCCAGACCATTCCTTCGAGCTTCAGGACATGGCATGGTCAGGCTGAGATACTCTCAGGTCACTCAAATCTTTGGGCTGAGATCATGAGGCATCATAGTTGCAGACTCCTCTATACAAATGAGAGAAGATACCAGTTAATGTTTTTCAAGGACTTACTACGCTTCAGATACTTTCAATAATAATAACTGCCAACTTTAGAGTTTGGCTAGATACCAAATAGGCACTGAACAACAGACTTTAACTCAAGTTATTTGATCCTTAAACCACTCCATGATTCTTATGTCCATTTCACAGTGAAGGAAACTGAAGGTTCTCTGATGCCAAAGTCAGCATGAATTGGATTTTCCCCAGGATACAGATATTATGTGCAGCTGAGGCCCCTGGGACACAGTGTTTAAGGAACTCATCTACCTGGCTCAATGTGGAAGTGCTAGAATCCCTTCCAGAATGGCTTCACCCTGCACACTATGCTTTGCTGCCTTGCTGAGTGTTTAATTTCTTAGGAAGGATCTTTCTTTTTCATTAATACTTGCTTGAAATAGAAAGCAATTGAATTACTAGAAAAACAAAATAAAAGGCATGCAAAACACAAACTCAATTTTTCATTATTAAACTCAACAATCATGAAATTATTATCACACTGAAATGCCTGCTCACAATTTCTCCGCCTATTTTGTGGTGAACTGGTAACAAACGTGCTTGATGTAGCACCAATCTGTGGACAAGGCTGGGGGAACATTTCTCCATGACTTCGGAATATGACCTAGCTGAAGATAAGACAATCTTCTCATTCATTAGCAAAAGTCTTGTAGCCCTGGATTTAATTTCGATATTGACCAAGGAAGCCTGAGAACCCAGGGAGGAAATATACTAAAACATGGCTAAAGTTAAAAATCGTTGCCCCTACTTTTTTGTAGTTTTTAGAAAGCTAGCCAAAGTTAAATAATACGTCTTAACAATATAGTTGGAAGAATTACATTAATTTTGTATGGAATGAGTACGTGAAAGACTACTGTCTTATAATCTACATGACCAAGAGATATAGACCACTGTAAATTAGCTTATTTGATATAATAGAGATACTACTATATTGATGGTATATTGCTTCCTCTCAGAGGACAGGCTCATTGTTGTGTTGGTTAATTAATATTCTTTCCCACCACATCCAAGCAAGTTAAAGAAATTAAAAGATGCATGATAACAAAGCCAGCAAAGCAAACATTTCTGGATAGTTCCCACAGTAACATTAGAGAAATGCTTGTTGCCTGCTTCTCTTTGTTAGGCAGAGCAACTTAGCTTAGCATCCATCCCTTTTCAGCATTCCTGAAAGCAAATCTTAAAATAGAATGGCCATGAAAAATAGCAAGCATATGTTTCCCAGGAGATCACAGGGACTTCAGCAGATACCTATCTTCACATCTATAGAAATTTCTGCAGAAAATAGATGAGACAAAGAGGCTTAATAAACAGAAAGTGCAAGAGTTGCTATTTTTGATGTTCATCTAGCAGCATACTCTCCCAGATTGCAAGATGAAACTTGGTTTATCTTGATTCCTGGCCCACTCTTCCAAGCACATCACTACTATTTGGAAGGCTGCATTTTCCTCAGTGTTAGTGCAGTTATGATTAATCTTGATTGGGCTTTAACATAAATAAAGAGGTACCAGGCCTCCTGCAGTGGCTCACACCTATAATACTAATACTCTGGGAGGCCAAAGCAGGTGGATTGCCTGAGCTCAGGAGTTCAAGACCAGCCTGAGCATGAGTGAGACCCAATTTCTGCTAAAAAAAAAAAAAATAGAAAAATAGAAAAAAATAGACAGGTGTTGTGGCAGGTGCCTGTAGTCCCAGCTCCTTGGAGGCTCAGGCAGAAGGATCACCTGAGCCTAGAAATTGGAGGTTGTTGTGAGCCATGATTTCATGACATTCTACCCAGGGTGACAGAACGAGACTCTGTCTTTTAAAAAAAAAGAATAAAAGAGGCACTAGATTAGATAATCTGTTTGTGCCAATTTTTGTGTTACATGTGTTCAAGCCATGTCAGTGTAAACCTTTCTCTGAAATCAGGGGAGGTAAAAATAATGGCAGAAGATACAAAAGACCCTTGCTTGTCCTTCTAATGGAGTCCTTGCTGACTGTTATATTGGTGACCTTTGAACCCTAAACTCCAAATGAAGCCCCACTCTTAAGCAATGCTTGTTCTTAAGCAACCCCCTGTCTTGGTATCTAATCCATTATTTAATGTACTCATTCATACATTGATTATTCATTTATTTATGGAGTACCCACTAGGCCCTATGGAAAATTGCTAGATCTTGGAGATATAATTATGAAGACTTGGTTCTGCCCTCAAGGAGTTTTCAGCTGGCTGGGGAGGTGCACAGATGCAGAGAGGTAGAAGACTGTGGGGCCTGCTAGAATCAACAAAGAAACTGACTGTTCCATGAATGTGGAAGAAGTGGCAATCTTAGGCTGTATACCTAAGCACTGTCTGTGTCAGAAAGCGCTTCACAAAATAGTTGACACTTAGCCTAGATAGGAAAAAATAAAAGTTTTAAACATGTAATGGCAAATACTTGTGTCAGTATTTTTGTAAAGTGTGACTTTTCTTGGGCTCTTTTTATCCGTGACCTATTTTCTTGGGATTCTTACTCAATCTCCAATGGAACAAGTGTTTTCATGGAATCTTTCTTATTTTGCTGCTTCTCCACATCATGTTCCTTGTGTCTGGACAATAGCTAAAAGTTAGTGTAGTTAAAAGCAAATTTTATTTATGCTCTCACTATCTCCTGACTGCCTGGCCTTGGTGTTTTGCTTGCCAGCAGCTTCCTTCTAGCTTCAAAACCCCAACATTTGCTGATTATTTTTATCCCCTTTTTCCCCTGTGATAAAATTCATCAGTGGTTACTTTGCTCTTATAACTATGAAATAGGACTTTAGCCTTGATTCCTAGGACCTCCAAGAGAAGACACAGTAAAAATAGCATTTAATTTTTTTAAAAAAGCTTATACTTATTCAATTTTGGCTATGAGAACTTTGACAAAACGGAAGCTTTTGCTTAAAAAAAATTAAAATGAGTAAATCATCCATAAGGGGAGAAGAGAGGATGTTTTAAAACTTCCCCTTTTTAGTTTTATTTACTTATTTTTTTAGAATTTAAAGACTGAACTTTGTCAGGAATAAAGACTGTAACCATGAATTGATAACTGATAAACCATTTGAGAAGACATTATTTCCAAATATAAATCATTTGTGGACCATCAAGATCAAAGGTGGGGAACTCACATGAGCTTAAGGGCTATGGCATGCACTGGTGGGGGCTGTGACAGACTAGACAAGGCGTGTCTTGCCTAAAAATCAAGACAACTTGTTGTCATGTGAGATGAAAGGTAAAGCAGGGCCAAATCTAATTTTAACTTCTAAGTTTTTAAAACTCTTGTTTTATTTTTTTTTTGACCTGAAATTATTCTATATCTTTTTTTATTTTAGATTAATATGAGGGTACAGATGATTAGGTTACATTGTTTGCATTTGTTAGGTCGAGTCCAAGTTGTAGCTGTGCCCCTCACCCCCGAGATGTGCCATGTGCCCTATATTGTGCTGGTTAGGTGAGAGCACACCAATCCACCTCCCTCTTTCTTTCACCCACCTTCCCCTCTACTTGTATTGAATTGTGTTTTTCTTCTGTGTGGATATGTATTTGTTCACCTATTGGTTTCATATAAATATTGAGTACATTGGATTCTTGCTTTGTCATTCTTGTGATACTTTACTAAGCCGAATGTTCTCCAACTCCATGCAGGTTAATACAAAAGATATAAACTCTCCGTCTTTGGGTAAGGCAGAATAGTATTCTGTGGTATACTTATCCCATGGTTTATTCATTCGTTCATGTATAGATGGACACATGGGTTGATTCCACATCTTGGCGATTGCAAATTGAGCTGTAATGAAGCTCTCATTTTAAAGATGGAAATTCAGATGCTCATGTGAATGTAGTTGGTAACTAGTTTAAATATTCAGCAATGACATAACGTGGGTCAGAGTGAGACAACCATGCTCCCCTCCCCACTTCAAATCTGTGAATTCTAACGTGTGGACCATGAGGTCAGGTTCAGATGAATAAAGGAGAGTGAATGCTTCAAGTCAATATCATTGAAGTAACCCATGCTTTTAGTGCTCACAGACAGAATACTGGGCTGGAGTACTGAAAGATGTAAATGGTCATCTATGTTCCTTGTCATTAGACTGCTAAAATACTTTGGTTACTCTTTCATCTTTTTTCCCCTTTTATAAAACCTAAGGCAACCCTAAGAGTCATATTTGCCAACTTCTATATTAAATGTGATATTCCCTTGTTCAGAAATACCAGGTGGCTTCCATCACGTAATGCATCCACCTCAAAAATCTCAGCCTTAGCCCACTTGTCCTTGCCTTGTCTCCCCCTCATTCCTGTAGATATGTTTTTTTGGTTCTGCTCTTTATTCTCTGCATTTTACTAAGATCCAGTGTGATTTTCATCTGCCTCGGAAAGGCATTTTGATTGGCTGTCAGCGCTCAGAGTTCCTTAAAACCACAAATATGCAATTGCTGAGCTTATAGTTATTTTTTAATAAACTCCCAAAAGTTTTCTGAGCAAGAAATGTGAACCTTGTTAATCATTTTTTATTATGACTCTGTCTTATTAAACCATATTAAATCTCAAGCCAACTGAAAGTAGATATAAATACCTGATTAAAAATGCACAGACACACACTTTTAATGACGAGGCTAAATTCAAACTTTAAAGACTAGCTTTCCTAAAATATACTTCTTGTTTTATGTTAGCATTTTCATCATAATATTAAAACCTTACTTTAAAAGCATTATTAACACAATTACCTTCCTGTATAATGGAGTGTGGTATCATAAAATCACTCCTTTTACTTTTGACTTTTGTATTACCAATAAAGAGGGACTCTTGTTATTGTAATTGTTTTTGTGTATGAAGGAAAAAGAGTTTTCTAGAAAAATTACGTTTTCCTGGAGGAAATTTCTTTTTTTATATTTATTTTCACCAAATCTTCGATACCCCAATATATATGGTTTCTGATTTCAGTTTATTTCAAGGATATGAGAATAAGGAAAATGAATGATTACTTTTAATGCATTGCTATACTGAGTCCTACCATTTGAACACAGAAAATGACTCTTGGACTTACTCTGTCTGATTAGGGAAGGAAATAAATGGTGAAGGAAGTAATATAAGAAGGATTACTTTCCTAGAAATCTTGGACACCCTTGTTAGAGAGCATCTCACTTTAATCTTCATGTTATGTTCACTTTTATTTCACTTTGCTAGTTGTGGCTTATGAAAGATTTTAATTAGAAAATATTTGATTCCCATTTACTCTCTGAGATTTATACTTTGAAATAAGTGAAATTTAGCTGTCTGATGGGTGCAAATTATTCAGAGATGTTTAAGGCAAAAATCAATGTAATCACTTTCCTAAAGGTACTTGCAAGGCAATTAGAAAAATATTAATATTTAACTCTTACTTTTATGATTATAGAATCACAGTGAGCATAAAAACAGGGCTGATTTAGGAATGCCTAGATAATCAATGATGAACGCCAATCTCCTCCAATGAATGGCTGCTTGCAAAGAATTTGGATTTTTCACAAAAGCTTAAATAAAAATTGACAGCTGCATAAGGCTGTGTTTAGATCTCTTCCATTGCAGTACACGGGCAGATGCTTGGGTCTGACAACAAAGACTGAACAGGTTTATGGTGAAATCTAACTGAGAGTAATACTTGTCTTCTGCCATAATGAATGATGGGAGCTTCTCATTGTGAATTACAAATGGTTTCTTTCATGAAAACACTATGTGTTGCTAACTTTGGATATTCTTATTGATTAACTAAGAAAATGTACACAGTTACTGTTGCATATTAATAATACAATGGACAAAACACAGGTGGCTTTTGTTTCACTAAATCACTTTTATGTTTTTATTCTAGAGCAGTGTTTTGCAACTTTTTTCATGGCACACTGGAACCTGTACTTAAACTTTCATGGCACACTTAAATTGTGTTGACAAAAAAAGAATTTAAAAAAAAAAAAGGAACTACTTACTGTGTTTGAAATTTCTTGCAAAAATAATTCAATTAATCATCTTTAAAAATTTTTGCAGCACACCTAAGATCCTCTCAAGGCACACCAGTGTGCTGTGGGACACCAGTTGAAAATCAATATTCTAGAGTTCTTAACATAATCCAGAAATTTTCAGAGCTGGATTTAAGTCTTGATATCATTGAAGTGACAGAGTGTTTAAAATGAATTTAAGATGATTGCTACTTATAAAGTTATTATTATAAAAAATTTCAAAAATATGATTTGTACATTTTTAGATAGAATGGAAAAAAAGTACAGTCAGATCTTCATACCTAAAAAGCAGTTTATTTTCTTATGCATTGCCAGGAGGATAAATATACCATAAATTTAATATGTACATGGTGGACTATTTAAATTACTTGTGGATTTCATTTTATTATTCAAAAATAGTATTTTATTAAAAGTGACGATTATAACTATACTAAGTTCATTTAATGGTACATCCTATTCTTAATATATAAATCAGATAGATAGACTGAATAGTATAAACATATGGGACCATGTGAGATTTTATAATAAAATTAAAAGCCATTTGTTTGCTATCAAGCTATACTACTGTCTAAATTTATATTACAATTAAAACTTCATAGAATGGCTCAAAAACCTACTCCCTTTATGACTGATCCATCTACTTTATAAAAGTGGCCTCTACTTAACGTGAGGGACATATGGAAATCAAAATAATAGTGAGTTTCTTGCCCTATCTGAATTCCTATCATTACTTTTAAGTGATTAATGTAAAATACTTATTAAAAATATTTATCAATATGACATTTACTGATTACCTCCTATATTTCAGGTGCTAAACCTAAAGATAGAGGCATGAGTGAGATAAGTTCTCTGTCCCTTAGAACCCTGTCATGTGGGGATGACAGGAAAATCAATAAATTGTCATACAAAGAATTAGAGAGGATTTATTGTCAGTAAATCTCTATGGGATAACTGGAAAGGTTTCACTGGAAAAGATGATATTTAAGCTGATTACTGAAGTATGCAGAGTGAAGACATGGGGGGAATTATTGTAAGCAGAGAAAATAACACCTACAAAGCTATGCCACAGCTGTGCTGGGTGTTTCAATATGGTGGAGCTGTGAATGCCATGTGCTTGTGGATGTGACGATAAAGAGTTACAAGGAGGTGATGAAAGCAGGTGGTAATGATCTTTGAACACAAAGCAAAGGAATTAGGATTTTTAATCCTGTAAAATGTATCTAAGCAAAAAATGAAAAGAAAAAAAAATTTTTTTTCTTTGAACCTCCCGCCTCTGGTATATGGGGCTGGGTGCCCTACTCCTTTGAGCCACAGGCTCCTCCCATGAAAAGAAAATTATTTTTTAAACAGCTTTGTGATTTGAAATGCTATGCTGTTTTTGGTTTTTGTTGTTGTTGTTTGTTTGTTTTTGAAAGTCTCACGCTGTCACTCTGGGTAGAGTGCCATGGTGTCATAGCTCACAGCAACCTCAGACTCCTGGTTTCCAGATGGCTGAGTAGTTGGAACTACAGGAACCCATCACCAAAATAAAAAGCTAATTTTGAGAGATATTTTTGAGTTAGTATCAATAGATGTTGGGAACCAATTGAATGGGATAATCCCATTCATTGAATGGGATATAGGGAGGGAGGAGTTAAAGATGGTACTGAATGTTCTGGCTGAAAAGACTCTAATGAGTGATAATGCCATTGTGATCAATACTAGAAGTAAGCCAATTTAATGAGGTTGGAAAGACGGATAAATATTAAGTTCTGAGATGTCTGTAAGAAATCCTAGTAAATAGATCCAGAGGTTGGTAATATGGGAATGGAACACAAAAGGTTGTAAACTGTCTTACTTTTTTAACCTCTTGAGACAGGTGAATGTTGAAGAGAGAGGAAGTATTTACGAGATCTGACAAGTTTGCAAACTTGCCACCATGTGCTTACATTGGCAGCACTGTACTAACAACTCAGTAAGGGTTCAGAATATTTGTATATCCATAACTCACAGTTGTGTTAGTGATGGTATGTGGTGGTATCTTGCTGAGTGGTGTTCATTATTGTTGTGTGATTTTATGTGCCATTGTGAGAATGTTAGAGCTTGAATTAGAGCAATGAATAAATATTTGTAAGTTTCTTGTTAAACTTGGCAAGAGTGGGGATAATACTTTGAAGAAAATGGAAGTATATAAATGAATGAAATGTTTTTCTAAGGGGAGAGAAAGCATCACTTATGAAGAGAGGTTAAAGTGACCAGTAATACCCAGAACTGATAAAAAAAAATTGCAAAAATTCATTGAATTGTGCATTAAAATCATCAGCCAACTGTGAGAAGCATAACAGACCAAGTAAATATTGATAGAGAAACAATTAGGAAAATCTTAACTGAAAGTCTTGACCAACAACTCATGGCTCTTGCACCACTACAATGCACAGCTCACATGGCTTTATCTATGAGAGAGTTTTTAGCCAGTAAACAAATAACTGTATTGGAACACCCTCCCTACCCACCTGATCTGGCCCCCAGTGACTTTTTTCTTTACACAAAGTTAAGGAAATATTGCAAGGAAGATATTTTGATGACATTCAGGTCACCAACGGTAACACAGTGACAACTCTGATGGCCACCCCAGAGGAAGAGTTCCAAAATCGTTTGAAGAGTGGACTAGGCACTGGCATCGGCGCAAAACTTTCTAAGGGAATAACTTCAAAGACGTGCATAGGATGTTCAGCAGTGAGGATCTAGCACTTTTTCTAGGATGAGTTCTAAAACTTAATTGTTCAGCCTCATATATTCTATATGTGCCAGTAAAAAACCTTTTCCCTAAATACCTAATCTGGAAGAATGAATGAAAGCATGGACCAGCACCAGAGCTGGATCCTTGGCAAACCGTTCCTAGTTTAAAGGTTAAGTAGAATGGAAGACTATCAAAATAAACAGAATGAAGCAAGGGAGACTTAGACAAGAGAGGTACCAGGGAAACCAAGACAGAGATGGATTTTGAACTCAGATTGGTGCCAAATTTCACTAAATTGCCAAGTAGCACATAGACAGGCTGAAATGGAATCAGCCTTTGGTTAGAAATAGAAAGATTATGATCATCTCAGAAACAGTGGATTAGTAGGAATGTAAACCAAATTATAATGGAGCAAATAAAGAGTAGGACTTGAGGATGTTGAGTCAGCGATGGTAGGCGGAGCCTACCTTTTCTACACATTTGGTTTTGATGTAAAGGAAGGATACAAGATGGTGTCTATAGGAGGTGGTAAGATCAAAGGAAGGCTTTTAAGAAAGTGAGGAAGTAGGGTGGTGCCTGTGGCTCAAAGGAGTAGGGCGCCAGCCTCATATGCTGGAGGTGGCAGGTTCAAACCCAGCCCTGGCTTAAAACCGCAAAAAAAAAAAAAAAAAAAGAAAGAAAGAAAGAAAGAAATTGAGGCAGTTGAGCATATTAGTAGGGAAAGATGTTTGTAATGAAGGGAAGAAATAGAAGAGAGATGCATTACTTGATGGGGCAATTTGTTCAAGAGGTGAAAGAAGATGCAATCCAGTGACTTGACAAGAAAAATGTATACCTCCTCCCCTAAGGTGAAGGAAAGAATCTAAGGAGGATTGTCAATTAGCAAAATGAAGAGATTTCCTCCTCTTGGGTTCTTTTATTCTAAAATAGGAAGCAAGGTGGTTAGCGGATTGTTGATAAGAGGAGAGTAGGAAAGATTTATAACAGCAGCGTTGAGGACTAGGCCAGGGAGCTGAGATGCAAGTGGAAGAATTTCTAAGAAGCAGTGAGGTGCCAAGTTAAGACTGGAAGCCATGCCTTTTTGGTTGCATCAATCTGCCCAGTGGTGTGATTTTTCTTTTAGTGTCATTAAATAGCTTGGAAACAGGAGTAGAGAGGATAGATTAACTTACCCAGAGTGGGAGATTGATACAGGGGTGTGGCAGAAGGACAGGAGGGCAAAATATAAATGTCTAAATGTAGCAGTGTAAGGTGGTAGAAATTAAATAGTCAAGACTTAGGTCGCTTTTAATTTTACTAAAATCTCTGAGGTGTAGGCAGAAAGACTTAATTAATTCCAAGGCAGCCTTATAAGAAGATAAATATTTAGACAGGAATCAGCTTCTCTCTCTCTCTCTTTTATTTTTAACTAGATTCATCATTTTGTAAGGCGGCATAAATGGAGGAACCTAGACTCATTGGCTTAATTTTCTTGAGTTTGTATAGTAAAGTTAAATTTTCTGAAAGTTTGTCCTTTGTATAGGATTTTAACTGGGAGACCATTATTACTTTGTCTTAATAGCTATCTGTGTAATTGCTTGCATTCTGGTTAGTAGAAGGTGATAATGATTGCCTTTTGGGAAGGGATCATTATAAATTTATTTATAAAGATTTCATTGTAGGCGTACAGCTGGTACTTGAGTTCCTCTGATCTGTTGGCATCTTAGGTCAAACCTTTAATTTACTGCCACTGAAATTTGTTGAAGTCTATCCTCAAGCATAAAAAGGTTTTTCATTAATTCATTCTAGGAGATGTGACAGAGTGAACTATATACGGACACTGTAGGCCAGGTTCTGCCCTCAACTACTTAAGTTCAAATACGTCACTTTATGTCTCAGAGCCTGAGTGTAACCAGCATTAAAAAAAAAAAAAAAAAACAAGTACTTTTCTTCCAAGATTCAAACTGAGAGCCTGCCATATAGGAGAAATCAACTTTTAGTAAAATATCTTTAGATGGACAACTAAGTGGATTCTGCCTTCTTTCCATCTTTCTCTCACTTCCCGCCCACCCCCCTCTTATACTGGATGAAGTCAGAATATTCTGGAGATAAATGTAAGTAAGGTCAAACATCACCTCCTTATTCATCACTTCATTCCCCAGCACAGGTACACTAGCTTGATGTAGGTGTGCCCCTTTGTGTTCCTCGTGCAACTGTCATGGTCAGTCAATAAGCATTAAAGTTTCTACTGTTAAGGTACCTTCTTGGGTGCTGGCGACATCTGGCAGCATACTCTCTATGCTACTTTTACCCCATTGTGTTGAAATTTTATATTCATGTTTATGACTTACCTACCAGACTGTAGCTGAAGAGGATTGTGCCTTAGTTCTTCAAATCTCGATAATTTAGCACAGTGTTTGACACATATTGAGTGGTCAATAAAAGATTTGATGGATAAGCTCAATAGATTAATTAACGTACAGATGCAGTCACACTCTGAGACTTAAAATAGAGGGAATATTTAGGTAAAAGATAGTTTAACTCTTTTCCTTGTTTAATACAAATAAATACAATTAACTAACTTGTTTTATTCTGTGACCTTGGAAATGAAGCAACTTTGTGATTTTGGTGAAAGTTATAGTTAAATTTCTATGGGAAGCGTTTTCTGAGAGTGTCAAAACTAGATGAAGACATTAAAAATCCTATTTATAAAAACCAGAAGGATGGATTAAACCCATAGAGAAAATAAGATATTTGGTTTTCATTGCTGTCATCTCATAAAAGATTTCTATGGGTCAGTTATTTGTTTTGTATTGGAGCAAGTCATAAAATGTGAATTGAGCAGTCACAGCTTTGTCATAGACGAAGGGCCATCTTGTATCATTATTTAATAAGAAGATGAATTTTCAAGACAGTTAAGAAAGTTGGTCCATTGTGTGGACTTAATGCTCTTATTCAAAGAAGTGATTATACACTTTTTCTTGGTAAAATATTAGTTAGCCTATTTGAAAGTAATATATGTATTAAATTGGCAGTTGCATGAATTCAGTGGTCAAAATTGACTTAAAATCTTTTATCACACAGGTAGGGAATTATATCCTAAAGCCTGGTAGGTGAAACAAATACTTGTCATGATTGTTCTTGCTGTGTAACATCCAGGAAAATTGAAAAAAACTAGTTCTATAATTTTTTTTGGTTTTATTTTTCATTGTTATGGGTACATATGGTTGTATATCTTTATAGGGTACATGTGATGTTCTGACACAGACATGCACTGTGAATTAAATCAAGGTATTCGGGGTATCTATCACCTCAGGGGTTCATCATTTTCTTTGTGTTGGGAACATTCCCATTCCAATTTCTTTAGTTATTTTAAAGTATATCCTAACATCGTGCATCTATTTAGGTTCATTCCCACCCATCAATTTATACGGGCTGTTTTGGTTTTTGTTTTCCCATTTTTTTAAAGTTAAATTGAGTGGTTAATTTCTCATTATGAAAACACAGTCTACTCATAGAGAAACCCTGAGGGGGATCTTGTTTCCTCTCCCTTATTTTTTTTGTTGTTTTCTTCCTCCATCAGCTTTTTTAGCCATAGGAATAAAACGTCAAAATTTGACTTATATCTTGAAGTTGAAATTTGTTTTATAACTTTGATCTCTAATTGTTTGAGACTGTAGAGAAGTGAGGGGAAAGCATCGTAAGGAAACTAGTTTTCTAGTGGGCAATTATAAGAATCTTTTTGGGAAATTGTACCTCTGCTTTTTTTTTTTCTTTTTAATGTGTGTGTTTTGTTTGTCTGTTTTTTGAGACAGAGCCTCACTTTGTCACCCCTGGTGCAACATGGCATCACAGCTCACAGCAACCTCAAAGTCTTGGGCTCAAGTGATTCTCTTGCCTCAGCCTCCCAACTAGCTGGGACTATAGGTACCTGCCACAATGCCGAGCTATTTTTAGAGACAGGATCTAGCTCTAGCTCAGAGCTGGTCTTAAACTCCTGAGCTCAGGTAATTAGCCTGTTTTGGCCTCCCAGAGTGTTAGGGAGCCACCACGCACAGCACCCCTCCCACCCTTTATTTTGCCCCCAGGCAGAGTCTTACTTTGGTACCCTGGTTAGAGTGCCATGGCCTCATAGCTCACAGAAACCTTTAACTTTTGTTTGAGCAATCCTCTTGCCTCGGCCTCCTGAGTAGCTGAGACTACAGGCCTGCACCACTATGCTTGGCTAGTTTTTCTATTTTTAGTAGAGACAGGGTCTCGCTCTTGCTCAGGATGGTCTCAAACTCCTGAGTTCAAGCAATCTACCCACCTTAGCCTCCCAGAGTGCTAAGATTACAGGTGTGAGCCAGCACACCTGGCCACCTGCTTTCTATAAGGGCTGATACAAATTATTTAGAAATTCCTTTTCATTGTTTCCTGTCATATTTTAATTTTCTAAAAAGAATTGCATGGAATTAGTGAAAAGAATATAGTATTTAGATTCTGAATTACCCGATTTTGAAACCTAACCTTGGAATTTGCTAATGCTGGGCCCAAGCATATTATTAATCTTACTGTACTTCAGTTGTCTCGTGCAGGAAATGATGGATGTTATTTTGAAGGGGATTAAAGGTGGAATAAATTAACTCATGGAGAGAGATTTATTTTGTAGTTGAAGCTGTAGGGTGTGAGAATGAGAAGATGACTGAGTCCATTAAGTCTCATAGGCCAGCCAGGACATTACTTTATAGTCACCTGATATATACACATTCATTATATGTCTTTGGATATAGTTTTAGCTATTAGAAACACTTGATCTAAACCAACAAGAAAATATTCAACATATATGAAGCCCTATCATAGTTCTTAGATCAAAGAAAGTCAATTTTATTATTAGAGAATATAAAGGACCTGACTTCTCAAAAATACAAAAACACAAACATCTAGCAGTGATAATTGACTGATTTATTCCTATATTCACTTGCCAAGTATTTGTTGGGTACCTACTGTGTGCTCTATGCCACAGATGAAGAGTAAACAAAACAGAGCAGAATTTCCACCTTCATAGAGTTTCTATTCTGGTTACTCATAGACTTAACCCTAAACAAATGTGATGATACTGTGATGAGTGAGAAAACGAGAATTAACTTTGACATTACCCACATAGATGCAGTTTCCAACTACAGTAAATATAATGGATTTTATATTTATTGAACATACTGGTCTTCTCATGTTTGTTTTTGGTGATGCAAATGAAAAAGGGATTGACAAGTTGGAGAGTCTCGGGCAGACAATGCCATGAATTTTCTGAAAGCCATGTCCTGTGGTAAACAGTGGGTGAGCTAGGAGAAATGGATGCAGGAACTAGATAGGTTATGTCCAGAAAAGAAAAGAGTCGGGGGAAATAATAGCTGATCTTAAGCAGTGAGGGGCTGATTCAGGTGAAAAAGGCAAGAGTTTGTTATTCCACTGAAGGGCTGCCTAGAACCAAAGAGCAACAGTTTTCAAAAGATAGATTTTAGCTCAAGACAGAATTTTCCATTTAGAATGGTTGTTCAGCAAACAGATTGTCAAAAGGCAAGAGGTCACCAGCTTCTTCTTTGTTGAAGGTAACTCAGCAGAAGCTGCAAGAACAGTTCAAGGGTGATGTCTAAATAGGAGGCTGGCAAGGTGTGCTTTGGATTCTATAACTCTCCACCACCATTTTTGCTCTGTAGTTGCCTTCTGCAGTAATTTACGACTCAGTAAAACTCCATCAATATATTTCCAGTTGACCATATCTCTATAGGTTTCTTACCCTTAAGGTTTCTTACCTGTTTGTAACTCTAAAATTATCTGTCTACCTGGAAAATTTTATAAGAAAAGAAACTTAAGCTTTTTTTATCAGCCATGTTCAAGAATGCTTTCTGGTGTATGGATTTCACTTTTGTTTTTTAATATGGTGACCCTTTGGAGATTTACCTGCTTAAATCCAGTTTTTTGAAACAGTATGAAAATGACAGGTTATTCCAGTGCCCAAACATTAATTTCTATGCCATATCTGTATATTTCATCGGATGAGATTCTGTAAATTTTTTAGATTTTGATTAGTTTATCCTAAACTCTTGGCAAGTTAAATTTATCTAACAGTCTTCAATTCATTGCATTAAATGCCTGTTTAGCCTTGGAACATTTATTGATTTTTTTTTCTCAGCAAAATGACAAATACCATTTTCATGACTATAATAGAGATTGATTACATTTTACAGCACACACAGAGAGAGCTGATCTTAGTGAGACAAACGTGGGGCTTACAAAAATGAAAAAATCATTTGAATTAATAATGAAGTTAATGGATTCATCTGTTGCTGATGAAGTAGAAGTATTTCAAGAACAAATGGGAAGTTCTGCAGTTGCACAAACACCATGAAAAATTAAGAGCAGTTTTAATACTTTGGGAGAGTTAGTTTTGTGAAACCTTTTTAAAAGTTAATAGGCATTGTTTTCACAGTGAAAGGTAAAATATTGATCCCCATTACACCTGAGCTTTCTGTGTGATCGTAATTTTATTATAAGACATTTTTCAATTAAATTAGACAAAGTAAATCATGAGTGATGGAAACTAAATTTGAAATATTAAGTAGTCTTTGGAGAGCAGTCTTTGTTTTTGACATGATTTATGCAGTCAAAATTTAAAATGTAACTGGTTTGCTTTTCACTCTAAGCTTTTTATGGTTAGGCCTAAACTAGATCCAATGTTAATGTGTTTTAATGTGCTCAGTACCCTCTGTCCATCTAAGCTAAAAGGTATTATAGAAAATAAAAACAAGAAACTCTGCTTACCCATCCTAGTCAAAACATATGTTTCTTGGGAATGAATAGAAAAAATATGCAAGAGAAAGTATTAAGATGCTGAAATAGGCCATGGAAGACCTGCAAAACATGGCTAGGGGAGATCATAGAATTTCTTTCTCTGAAAAAACTTTAAGGAAAATAGTTCATGTCTGTTTAAGGACCTTACCTATTATTTGTCTTCTATACCCAGCACTGTTGTGGCAAACATAGTGTCACACACATAGTAGGGGCTCTATACTAATTTTTAAATGAATAAACAATTTTTCCTGATGGAGAAAAAAAGAATAATCCTCCCAGCACTCAATGTTTGTTGAATTACTAACCTGTGCCATAGAACTTTACATGTTGTCTCTCTAATCTTTATAATGCTTACATGGCTAGAGGGCAGTAAGTCCCAAGAATGGGATGGGGAGAAAAACAATGAGCACCGATGAAGCTAAATAATATTTAAGCACAATTGTGAAATACATGTTTGGAATTGGCTATCAGGGAAAATGACCATGCCCAAGGATTTGGAAAACGCCAGAAAAAGTATTATGAGTATTTCTATGCTCCGTTCTTCTATATTATGAGTGTAGTGGGCATGGTAACACATTATTACTCTTGAAATATTTACTAACTATATTGTAGATATATGTACTTTGTCCCTCGTATGAGGGACAAGGTAATCCTCGCAATTTTCTTCCCTTTCCTTTCCCTCCGACCCTGCTTCCCTCCTTCCTAATGATCCCTGTGTCAACCTGCGACTATACATTCAAAGAGTTTCTAAAAGTTACAGGTCATTTGCACAATGGACAGATACATCTCCAATTTTTACAGATTTCTGGTGTAGAAAATATTCCAACAATACTTAACTGTTTTCTTTTACCATATATCTAAAGAAAATCTGTTGTTTTTTTCATTTTCTTGAACTTTCTAAATTTACATTTACAAAAGGAATAATTTTGCTCAATAATCTAATGTTTGCACAAGTGATCTCGCAGTTTATAAAACATGGCTTTAAAAGTAACTTAAATAAAATAGCATGTGTAGGGTTTGCTAATCAACATCCAATTTTATGAAATGCTGGGGTAAGTAGTTTTCTCATTATTTCCTGTCTGAACAAGCTTAGAAAAACTGTTCCCATCCCTGTAACACATACAGCCAGCAAGGGATACATGTATATCTGTGGTCCTATTAAACATTTGAAAACTGGATTTAATTTACATTATAATTACTTTATAATTTACTTTTCCCCTTATATATTTTTTATAATTGGAACAAAGCTAAACCCAGACTACAACAAATTGCTAAAAAATAATTGAAAATGAAACCTAGGAAACACAGAGGTCCACCTAACGATAAAGAATTTTGTTATGAAGTTTTGTTCTTTCTCTAATGCTTCAAAGTTCAAGGAAATTTCTGACTTTAAAAAAATTTATAAGTTAGTTTTGTCTTAATTCTTTTAGAAATTGCTATGTAGGGTATAGGAGAAAACTCATCTTTATATGGAATAAAGTTGTAATTTAGCTCAATAATCTATTGGGCATCATTCTGATTCTGTAATTTATCTATCGGGCATCATTCTGAAAATGAATTCCTATTAGATTACTTCCTGTATATTACAAACTATGATATTCTATGGAGACCAAATACCTAGTAGTCTTAGATCAAAGAATGAGCAATGTGGTGTCTAATCAATGATCAGGTAGCATAATTACATACTTTAGCCTATAAATTCTAGTATCATGTGTATGTGTTTGTTTCAGATTCTACTCTTTAAAAATGTAATTATCAAATCTTCACAGATGGAAAGATTGACAGGTAATTAAAATAAAAAGCTTTTTGTATCACAGAAGTCAATAGGTACATTATTCACTTTTCGGAATGATTTTTAAAGACGGCAATTACGCTTAATTTGATAATTAATTAAGCAGAAGGAAAAGAAACCAGCTCCCCCACCATATCATCTTCAAGTGACACGACTTTCTGAAGTTATTTAAAATCCTTGGCAAGTGCCCGGCGGGGTGGCTCATGCCTGTAATCCTAGCACTCTAGGAGGCTGAGGCGGGTGGATTGCACGAGCTCAGAGTTCGAGACCAGCCTGAGCAAGAGTGACACCCATTTCTAAAACAACAACAAAAATAGCTGATGTTGTGAGCTATGACACCAGGGCACTCTACCAAGGGTGACAAAGTGAGACTATCTCAAAAACAAAACAAAACAAAACAAAACAAAAATTCTTGGCAAGCATTTAGTAGATTTTTCAAATTCCATATATCTCGTGTTAGAATAAAACAACTGCAAATTTTAAGTTTTTTAAATTACAGAAGAGTTTCTGTTCGTTGTTAAAACTGCATGACGTAGATGCGTAAATTCAAAAGGGAAAGTCCCACCTTCATTTCTTTTCCCATTCTCTAGACCTCTGCTGAGTTTTCCCTCTAAACAAAAAGACACATCCATACGTACATATAGGAACACATAGTACTTTATTCATTAACAATTGGACTATTCTATACATTTTTCTATATTTTGCTTTTCAAATCAAAAAATGTTACCTTGAATGTTACTCCACAATAACAGATTTTTCAGAATTTAAGATTAAACCTGCATAGTTTTTTATAGTGTGTATACATGTAGATGTAGCTGTTTTCTTATTCATCTTCTTATACATTTTCTCCCACTTTTTTCTGTAGTTAATGATTGTATAAACATCTGTATATGTGCCTGTGTGTGCTTGCTATGTACCTATGGATCTACCTATCATTGTGTTTTTGCAGTTACTTTCCTAAGCTAGACTATGAGCACTTTTTTGTCGTTGAAGAGTATGTGCATTAAACATTTTGTTAGGCGGGCGGTGCCTGTGGCTCAGTGAGTAGGGCGCCAGCCCCGTATACCGAGGGTGGTGGGTTCAAACCCGGTCCCAGCCAAACTGCAACAAAAAATAGCCGGGCGTTGTGGCAGGCGCCTGTGGTCCCCGTTGCACGGGAGGCTGAGGCAAGAGAATCGCCTAAGCCCAGGAGTTGGAGGTTGCTGTGAGCTGTGATGTCACTGCACTCTACTGTGGGAGGCGACAGAGTGAGACCCTGTCTCTAAAAAAAAAAGAAACTTTTCTTAGGCATTACCAATTGTCCCTTGTATCAATTTAAACGCCCATAAACAAATATCAATTGTGCTCTGCCTCGTACCTTCACTGGGACCAAATATTACTTATTTTCTTTATTTTTGACTAATGTGGCAGTATTTGTGGATGATTTATTAACCTCTTTAATGATTACTCAGACTTTTATTTATCTGAATGGTCAGAACTGAGTAAAGACTTTCTGAAAACAGTTGCTTCAAGTAATGTTCTCAGAAGCAGAGTAGTGTACTTCTAAGTTTTTATTTTCAGTAAGATAATAGATATGTTGGACTGAAACCAGTTGTACTTTTTTAGAGTCATTTTTTAAAAATAAACTGGAACATTGATGTCTAGAAAAAAATCAGATGAGAGGTTTGGATTAAGGGTTTCTTCTTTGGAAAGAATTGAAAATATTGATGTTTCTTTGGAGTGAAGATGAATATTATTACCACAGACCTGGGTTTAAAGAAAGAATTCTGAATTGGACTTTGTGCCCAGAACTCTCCCTCCCATCTCTCAACCTCATCTTCCCCAAGTTTTTTGAATATATCCTTTTCTTCACTTCTCCCAAAATGCTTTTGAGTTTTCTGTCCCGTAGAGACTAAAAATAACATTGTAACTTGTGAGTTTGTCCCCAAATCCAGTTTTCTAGGTCTCATCCCCAAAAATTCTGATTCTCAATGTTTGGAATGGGTCCAATAATCTGAGTTTTCCATGAGAAGTTCAAGTGATTCTCAAGACATTATCTTGAGAAAGACTGGGGGAAAGTGTAACTTGTTTTTGTAGTAGTGAAGCCTCCTTTGTTACTTTTCAACTCATGCATTTCTATGCATTTTTTATTCATTAAAAATTGGACTATTCTATACATTTTTCTATATTTTGCTTTTCAAATCAAAAAATGTTACCTGGAATATTATTCCACAATAACAGATTTTTCAGAATTTAAGATTAAAACTGCATAGTTTTTTATAGTGTGTTTTATAGTATGTAGCCAAATGGAATCCCACACACTCCAGGCTATATGTAAGGCTATTCTATCTTCTTTCCCCTCGAAAGCCAATTTCTTCTTCTTTACCTCTGTCTCTACCTTATCAAGACTCAAGTCAAATTCTACCTTTTCAAAGAAGACTTCCATTCCTTCACCTGCCACAGTCCATTTCACAGCATACATCCTGATCATACATTTGACGCTTAAGAATTTAGTGTTCTCCCTAAGGCTTCACACGTCTGTCTAATTCTTCCCTGCCTCCCTCACAGGGTCTTCGGCATAATCAACACTGTTGGTTGAGTGAGTGATAATGTAATTAGACTACAAAGAAGCAGGTCAAACTCTGCACTTCTGCCCCCACAAAAGTCCCTTCTTGACATTTTATGGAAGATTTTATTGCTATCATTTCAAATTGAATATTGCTTATTTTGATGCCTAAAACAAAAGCTAATTGTTATCATTTATTTGAGTCTATTAATTGTATATTTCAATCACCCTCCATAAAGTGACTAAGTTAATTCATACCAAAGTCAAAAGTTTTAAAATGTCATCGGCATTCCAATGTATAACATCATACATTTTTTTTTTCTTGAGTAGGTATATGTGGCTAAAGATCTAGCTTGTTTAGATTTTAAAAAGTAGTTCACGCTATTTTGCAACAGCCCTAGCAGGGGGGAAAAAAGTAGTTTTGCTCTCTTCAAAGAAAATCATTTTGATGTTCAAAATCACTTCTTATCGGTAGCTACAATATAACTCTGTGTTGAGGTTATTAGAATAAATGTAACATTTGTCACAGGGACAGAATCTTGCATGTATTTGATTACCGTGGGGTCTATTTACTGTCTAGAACTGGGTTGAATAATTTAGTATAGCTTTAGGTATAACCCAGAAATGTGTTCATAAAAATAGGAATATAATTCATGCTACCAAAAAATGATAATTTTCTGAAACTGGCAAATGGAACAAGCATCTATTTATCAATTTTATTCAAGATTTCTCAGGAAAAGCACTATTTATTTGGCAAAAATAATTGCTTATGAGTCAGCCACATTCTAGATACTGTTTCATGGTATAGGAAATTTTCCAATATCTGTTTTTTCTCTTATTTTGAAAGCCAAGCAGTTAGTTGGTAAGTCACCTTGGAAAAATGGAGACAATTTATTAATTTGTCATTTTTCTGGGACTGAAAATGTCTCCACAAATGAAAAGGTGTCCTATCAGACATGTTTCCTGCTCTTAAAGCTAGCGGTTTAGTACATGAGGGGAAAGTCTTTGGCCATGATGGTACCCTGTAGGTATGGCTGTGGAGGAGCAGGTGCGCAGCTTCCAAAGTGTCTTTACAAGTGTCTCAGTGGGGCTTCCCTCCCATGCCTCCGCAGGAGACAGCTCATCTGTTTCATCCTTATGTTTTAGTCAACCTTTCTTATTATGCAGACAGGGCTCTGAGGCTCAGCTGGATTTTTGACTCTCCGAATGAATTGATAGGGCTCTTTGATCTTAACTGTGTGTCGCGTCTGTGTCATCTTTCTTCCTAACGCATAGTCTTCTGTATTCCAATTCTGTCTGCTGCCCCTAAAATAAATTAATAATTATACAAACAAATAAACAAAATAAAAAATGGCCCTTTTAAAACTCAAGCACAAGCCCTACTTTTCATTGTAAGCTTTCCTCCCCTCCCCGCTTGGGGCCTGCCAATTTTTCTTGAAAAATCTCCAAATGATTTAGTTGTGTTGCTTTGTAAGGGATCGCCAGGTTTGTGAGTATTTAACTATGCGCCTGTGGATGTGTGTGTTTGTGTATATGTGTGTTTTATAGGGTCATATTGGCACAAAAATGAGACATGCTAATTTTTGCAATTTAGCAAATTTAGTAAATTGCATAATAGCTTCTTAATAGACCATATTAGCACAAAAAGCATCCAACCTTCTTAGAAAAAGCCACCATAGAAATATGAAGGTCCTGAAGCTGGGCACAGTGGCTCACACCTGTAATCCTAGCATTCTGGGAGGCCAAGGCAGATAGATTGCCCTGAGCTCACAGGTTCAAGACCAGCCTGGCAAGAGTGAGACCTGGTCTCTAAAAACAGCCAGGTGTTGTGGCTGGTTCCTGTAGTCCCAGCTACTTGAGAGGCTGAGGCAAGAGAATCTTTTAAGCCCAAGAGTGAAGGTTGCTGTGAACTTTGGTGCCACAGTACTTTACTGCAGGTGACAAGTGAGACTCTGTCTCACACACACAAAAAAAAAAAATGAAAGAAAGAAATATAAAGGTCCTTCTGAGTAATATTACTTTTTTGATAGGAGTGAGGAGGAAGACTGTGTTACAAAGAAACCAAATCCATATAGAGAAATGTCTTAGGTTTTAGGATGCTAAAATATCATTTTTGAAAAACAAATGTTTGAAACATATCCATTCTTGTATGAGGTGGGGGCGGAGGGAACAGAAAGAATTGTTTGCTTATCCACATTGAAGCATACAGAGTTATGATTAATTGAGGCAGGAAACATCAAGTTTTTATTTGAACAGCCTTTGATGTTCTAATCTGGTATTTTGGAGACTGGTATTAATTCTTTTTAATTTTCCATGAATCTTCGTTTATCTTTAAGTATACGATGATCTCGTGGTGAGAATGTCATGTCAGAGCTGTCAGAATAATTTCAGCTAAGCAAAAACCTGATGTTTCTAAGAGCCAGAGGCCCCGAGAAAGTTATAAAAAGTTTCCTTCCAAGAGAAGAAATATTGCACTATAAACTTCTAGTTTACTAAACATGTAT
Organism: Perodicticus potto; assembly: GCA_963574655.1. Lineage (NCBI taxonomy): Eukaryota > Metazoa > Chordata > Mammalia > Primates > Lorisidae > Perodicticus > Perodicticus potto. The sequence goes on from CAUYRH010088526.1 coordinate 99,744, forward strand.
TTTATCCAAACCTATGTATATATACTAAAAATATGAATAACTATTGATGACATATATTTCATGGATGAACTGTCAGAATATACATTTTTCTTAAATACATTTGGAGATAAACTATATGAGGAATTTGATTCCTAATCATAACTCCACATAATTGTTATTTTTTAAATATCCATCTAACTTTCTTCCACTCAGCTATGTCTTCTGAAGCCTCCACATGGTGCTCAAGTTCAAAGTGGGGAGATTGTCATCACTATTTTTGTATTTGCCATATGGCATCTGAGAATAACTGTGCGGAAAGGAATAGTGAAAGGTTACCCAATCCTTCTTCAGGCAGAGCTACTCTGAGACCCCCTAAAGATAGCTCTTCTCCCCAATATCTCTCTTCCTACCAACTGGGATGTGGCTTTATTTATATTTTTCTAATTAATACTTCAATTCAAAAGATCTAGCAACCCACCAAGCAAAACATGTGGTCTGGATGTGGCATTTCATGCAGATTCTCTGACTTGTCTTGGTTCTTGTCTCGCACACCTGATGGCTGTGTTTCTTCTAGAAAAGGGAAACAAAAATGCCTGCACTCGGTCTATCGTGATTTTGTGCTGCTTGAACTTTCTTGAAAGGTCAGATCTAGCCTTTCCTACAAGAAATGGGTCGACACAACCTGGAGCCTCTCGCTTAATTTTCTTGCTTCCCTGTGATTTACGAGTTGTTAAAGTCCCAATTTTGTTAAAATAATATCCTGTTACTGATATAATTCCCAGGTAGATGTAGCCTACAAGGAGGTGACTCACATAGAAACTGTTTTGTAAATAGAGAGCAGAACCTCCATAGTTGATCACCTTCCTACATCAACCACCTCCTTAAGTTGACCTAATTCAGGCCAGATGTGCCCCACAAGTACGTTTCAGTAGGGCAGGCGAGCTCCGCATGTTGACCACCTCTGTGTGTTGACCAGTTTGTTACAGTCCCTTGAGTGGTCAACTTACAGAGGTACTACTGTATTTTGTAAAATTTTACAATGAATATTTTATAAACAGAGGTATATTTAACTACAGTTTCTCATTTTCCCTGTGTGTGGTGACTTTGGTGGCAATTTTTGACACACCCTGTATTTTCTTACCATAGATTTCTGTCAAGAAAACCTGAAAAACAAAACATTGAGTTAGACCCTGAGGCTTCTCGTAAGCCTTTGCCTGGATGCTGGGCTTCAGAATTTGGAGTATTTTTTTTTTTTTTACTATATTCAAATTCTATTTTTTTAATCTTTCATCCTCAAGAAACTTAAGAGAATTAGCTCATGGCAATAAGAAATAATAATGGGAGCTTAGCAAGTGATCCCAGAATTGTTACAAGCAAGGCTGTGTCAGCTTAGTGATGGTACATGTTCTTACTGATTAAACCATTTAGATTTAGGTAGTTGTATAAGAGACAGATATGAATATTTACTTGCACAAAAGAAGCAGACAGTTCACGGAAAAAGGATTTTGTTAATACTTTATTTTATTGTTGTGCCAAATAGAATGAGTACAAACTGTGTATCCTTGTGTGATGACAAGAAAGGGAATAAGAACCAGCACTGTTAATATGTCTCAAGGATAAAATATTTGCCCTTTCACTTAACAAAAATACTTCATAAGTGTGACCTTTCTCTTTCTTAAAGAATGAGGAAGGGTAGGATAGGGGGTAGATTTGTTAATGGGAACAAAGTTACAGTTAGACAGGAGGAATAAGTTCCACGGTGTTATTGCATAGTAATAACATATTTTATTGCATGGTTAATAACACTGTGCTGTGTATTCCAAATTACCTAGAAGAAAGGACTTTGAATGTTCCTACCACAAAGAAATTATAGAACTATGACGTGGTAGGTATGCAGATAGCCTAATTTGATTATTACTCTATCTATCTATCTATGTATCAAACCATCACGCTATACCCTATAAATGTTATTATATGTCAACTACAAACATAATACAAAATTATTATGACACATTATTATATGTCAATTAAAAACATAATATAAACTGATATAATTGGTTTTTATGTTGACCAGGAGTTAACGTAGGGAGGAAATTCTAATTGTATTTTTATTGCACACTTATACTTTATCTCACAACTGAGAAATATATTTAAGTGCTGTTCAGCCGGGTCAATGTGAGACAGAGAGGAAAACAATTCACATACCTACACAATTGGATGTTCGTTGTGCTAATTCCTTATATTCTCTGTAATAGCCACAGTGGAATACAACCTTAGTTTTACACAACCAGCAGCAGCAGCGGCAGCACTTGAGAGCTTAGCAGAAATGTAGACAGTCAGGCTCAATCTCAGACCTACTGAAGGAAAATCTGCCTTTTAACAATATCCCCAGGCGAAGTATGTGATCATTAAAGTTGGGGAAGTCCTGGTGTACAGCGTAAGTATTACCAATTGCTTGTGTAGACCTGTGTTCCTCTCACGGATGCCATTTGCTCTAGAATAGAAAAATTAGCAAGTGGAAAAAGCCAGAAGTTTTTCACACCCTTGGCTGGGATCAACCATCGAATGGTTTAAAACTGTGGTGACACTGACACTGCAGCTGATGAAAACACCCGGGCATCAAGTGCCTCCAGGCATTGGCCGTTTTGTCTGGTACATCAAACAACCTTTTAGCCATCGTCTTTCTCCTGAGTTTTATGATGCTTCACAGAAGGGGTAATCAAGGCAATAAGTTGCTTAATATTACCATCCCCCATATAAATGCAGGGTAGAAAGGAAAGACTGTATGTGTTTTAAATAAATTCTGATACTTAGCATCAGAATGTGACAAGGTAGAACGGAAAGACTATATATGTTTTAAATAGGGAGAAAAAGTGCCCCTTGAAAGACTCCTGTGAAGGTATCAATTACCATGTGTTCAGGTAATATTTGTAATGAGCAACAAATTCTCTTAATTTGCATCTTTGAAAAGAAAAGAAAGTCCTACATTTAAGTCCATATCAAACTTCCAAGTTGTCCGTTCACAATTTATTAGGTACTAGGAATGTACACCGTACGGTATCTTATCCTCTGTCGGGTCTTAGCTCTGGACACTCCTCTGACATCTGAAGGAGTTAGCCTGGAGAATACAACAAATGCTATTAAAAATGACATTAAAAAGAGAGTTGGGAACAAGAGGGAGCAAAGGCATGTTAGGGTTCAGAAAAACAATGCCGTGTGTGCTGCTGATCAGCCAGGCAGACGTCCACGCTGAATTGTGCCCACTCGCGTGGACAGGAGAGGAGTCCTAGACGCAAACTAAATTTGACTACACATTTAAAAGGCCAGCTACGTATATAACTGCAAAGGATGTCCTGAAGAGTACTTCTCTCTCCTCTCTGTCCCCTTGACCCAAGTCTCCCTTCTCTAAAGCAATCATTGTGGACAATTCCTTGTATATTTTTATTTCAGTGATTTCCCCTAAATAACCCAGAAGGAGTTGTGAAATATCCTTATCAAAGTTATATACAAAATCCTTAATAAATAAAAGGATAAGACGTAGTATATACGGTTCTGTACCATTCTTCTTTCCATGAAAACGTATCATAGAAATAATTTTACACTAGGACTCCGTTTGTCTGAATGGCTACCGAGCATTCTCCGGTATGGAGTTAACAAACCTTATTTAAAACAGTTCCCTTTGGTGACTTTTTGGATTATTATCAGTGTTTTTGCTATTACAAATAGTGCTGCAGCCAAGAGGCTTATCTCTATATTACCAAGCACTTGTGAATATACATATTCCCAGTTCTTCATGTAAGTCCTGATTGATTTTCAATAAGATGAGTTAAGCAATGGGAAAGTAATAACCAATTAACATAGAAGGCAAGGTAATAATAATAATTAAAAACCATTATACTGTGTGGTAAGGACATTATAAAGTAAGTATTTATTATAATTCTATGGGGGAGATATTATTACTATATCATTGTTGTCAATTATTTAAATGAGGAAGCCAGGATTTGAGTTCACTCCAGAACCTTGACTCTGGTCCCCTTGCTTCTATTTGCTAGACTCTTCTGCCTCTCAGTGATTCTGCTGCTATTTTGGCAATGGCAGAGCATTTATTAGATGATTACTGTATGCTAAATGGCAGCATGTGTTATTTACAAGCTTCATAATAGGTACAAGATGATGTTGTTTTTTAACAGTCTTAATGGTCTTTAATAACCTGTCCAAAGTTTCTGAGCTACTCAGGAAAGAGCCAGAGATGGGGTGGAGGTGGGATGTCTGACTCCTGATACTGTGGCATAGTGGAAGGGAATTGCAGGCATTTGATTCTACATCCAGCGGGCAGGGAGACTGAAATAAAATTAATGTACATAAGACTTAAACATATTCGAGTGATCAGTTAAGTCCATCACAAGGGACAATGAGAGCCAGTTTGGGGCACACCAATAAAAGCATCTGTAGCAGAGAGGAAGGCTTAGTGGTTTGTGCAGAACCAAAATAGGTTTGTCCACGGAGGGTGTTTCCAAAGCTATTTCTTTTTGTGTGTGTGTGAGACAAAGACTCATTCTGGCACCCAAGCTATAGTGCCGTGGCGTCACTGCTCACGGCAACCTCAAACTCTGGGGCTTCAGCAAACTTCTTGCCTCAGCCTCCAGAGTAGCTGGGACAACAGGCATGCACTACTAGACCCAGCTAGTTTTTCTATTTTTTTTTAGTAGAGACGGGGTCTTGTTCTTTCTCAGGCTGATCTTGAACTCCTGAGTTCAAGCAATCCACTTGCCTAGGCCTCCTAGGGTGCTGGGATTACAGAAATGAGCCACCACCCCTGCCATGTTTCCAAATCTAGATTGTTTTGATTCACTGACTGTTTTCAACCTTGAAGAAATTCCACACCTGTGCATTGTATTTATTTCATCAACACTTGCATGCCCTAGAGAAAGAAAAGCCTTAGGTGACTCTGCTGAGTCGGGCTTAGTGACCACGGGGAGCAGAAATTCACAAATGCCCAAACTGAAAAAAGAAAGTAAAAGTGCCGAGAAAAGTAAGAACCTTAACATTTCTCAAAGTGTCACTGATTTCTCCCGGTCCATTTCCTCTGCCTTTAATCTCAGTGTTTCCTGCAGTTCTGTTAATGTATCTTTAGAGGAATGCTATAAACAGTCATAAAGAAGTTAAAATTGGAGCCCTCTCTAGAAGTCCGACAGACTTTCTAAAATTATGAAAAAGCCTTGTGGGTTTTATCTGTATTAGAATTTATAATGTCTCCTGTATCTGTTGGCTATTACTATGGCTGTTACTATTTTATAAATCGGGTTTGCCTTCTAGGCTATGCTTCTGTACCTAGTCAGTCTCTTGGGTTTAAAATACGGAGTTGTCCTTGTTTCAGAATGCTTCATTTAATTCAGTGAATTTTTGATAATGTTTCATCGGGAAAAGAAAAGACGTAGTAGCATAAACAGACATGTCGGAATTATTTATATGGTGATTGTAAAAATGATAAGTAAGGTATATAATGAGTGTTTCTTCCAGGTCAGGAAATATGCAAAGTTTTATGTGCATATTTATATTATTTGTTTTAATATCAAAACCCTCTCAGGTAGTTATATTGTTCCCTTATTACAGATAGAGTCTTTTGTTCTTCTTTTTGAGATTAATAATTGGAATGACATTAATGCAGGCCTCTGAAAAAGAAGACAGTACTTTTTAGTCCCACAAAAAATATTTGTTATTTTGGCATTCCTTCTTCTAGTTTTTCTTCAAATATTATACAATATATATACAATATATACAATATCATATATATACAATTTTGTATTCTGCTTTTTTTATTCATTATAGTGATAAGAGATGGGTTTTCTCCTCATTCCCATGTAATGACCATAAATAAATTGCCAAAATGTATTTATTAATTTCCATCTTTGGGGACATTAAGTTGTTTCCATTTTCTGTTGCAGATACTACTTTAGTGAAAAACCTTGTATTTACAGCATATTTATTCTCTGGGACTTTCCTAAGAAAAAGTCTTTTTTGGAGTCAAAGAATGAAGATCTTTTTAACTCTCTGACTTCCTAAGTTAGAGTCACTTTTTTAGCTGAGCAAATAGTGAACATTATGTTAAAAGCTTAAGAGAAATGGCTAGTTTGGACTCATTTAGGAATACCCTCTTTTCAATATTTTAAAAATATAATTTGAATAAATAGATGAGTCATTACCATATGGTAATCCGCTAAGGCCTAAAGAGTGAATTTTTGCATCATTTAATTTTAAATTAGGTGAAGTGGGCTTTGTGAAGGCTGCTGTATGCGGCATCAGTGTGTGTTCATCAACAAGTGTTTCTGGAGAAACCATGACATGCCCGTCCATGCCAGGAAATGTGATGGAAATAGCTCATTTCCAAACGCAAGGTCACTGAAAGTCATATCAAAGACACTTTGTCCTTGACATTGTGCCACAAGGCTTCTTTGTTCTTTTGCTTTTATGGAATCTGACTCATTTCTTAATATCAACGCAAGACATGCAGGATAAAGAAGTAACTGAGATCCATACAGGTACAGATGTCAAACTTGTAAGCATTTCTGAAATCATTTTTCCCCTCTCAACCCGTTTTTGGTGGGATTTAGAACCCCGCCTTTGTATTCCCAGGATGAAAGTATCTTCCTCTGTAGTTCTGGGGATGCCTAAAGCATCTTATCTTCTTTGTATCTATTTTAGGTTGTCTGTAAACACATTTATACATTTATCTTCTCAGCACTTTAGACTAAACCAGGGACTTTGGGCCTTCCATCTCGGGAATGTCCTCATGTTAAAAACAAAATGTAAATTTAGGGTCCATACTATGATTTATTTATAGCAAGCACTATAACTATAATTTTCTCAGATAGAGATAAGCATCTGGGTCCATTTTGAGGAGACGAAAATACGGAATTCTTCTGTAATACTTAAAAGTCACATTTAACTTTTCATGGAATTTCCCTGTCCCAGGAAGACCTGTTAATTTGATGATGAATATAACTTTATTAACATAAGTATATGGTATTCCTTTTCAAATTCTGCAGTGCAAAGTTTTATTTTGTTGATGATTAGACATTTTATTTTATTTATTTATTTTTTATTAAATCATGGCCATGTACATTAATGCAATCATGGGGTACAATGTGCTGGTTTCATATACAATCTGAAATAGTTCCATCAAACTGGTTAACATAGCCTTCATGGCATTTTCTTAGTTATTGTGTTAAGACATTTATATTCTGCATTTAGTAGGTTTCACCTGTACCCCCCACTAATTACCCTCCCTCCACCCATCCTCCCTCATCCTTAAAGAAAGAAGGAGACTTTACCTCTTTCATGTTTACATGGATGGAGCTGGAAGATGCTTAAACATTTTAATGGAGAAAACGATTCTTTAGTAAAAACTGCCTCAGTTTAATGGCCTCCCACGTAGGTCAAGCTC
>CAUYRH010088527.1:0-30581 GCA_963574655.1 Perodicticus potto
GTACACCTGAGCTGGCGGGTTCGAATCCAGCCCGGGCCCGCCAAACAACAATGACAGCTGCAACCAAAAAATGGCTGGGTGTTGTGGCGGGCGCCTGTAGTCCCAGCTACTTGGGAGGCGGAGGCAAGAGACTCGCTTGAGCCCAGGAATTAGAGGTTGCTGTGAGCTGTGATGCCACGGCACTCTACCCAGGGTGACAGCTTGTCTCAAAAAATAAATAAATAAATAACTCATTCTTAAAGGCAAAATGTAAAACCGACTTTGGTGGTCCCAAAGTAGAAGATAAGTGGAAAGGAAAAAACAAACCTGACCACACTGGGAGGAGATAATTGTTGTTGTTGTTATATCTAAGTTAAAAAAGGGCTGTATCTTTTCTATGTTCCTGGACTTGCTCCACAGAATCTTTCAATTTATTTAAATCAAGAATTTCTATATTAAAGTATGCGAATAAATTGTTTCTAATATAAATTTATCAGGCTTTCAAATGGAAATCAGTTATTTTCACATGAAGTTAAAAATAAAAATGAATAAGGAAAAAATCTTTGAGGTTGTTTATTAAAACATTGACGATAAAATTGCAATATTGTCCCAGAAAGTAATAGCTTTAAGGGATGAAATTAATGCTGAGAGAAATAACAGCATGTTTGCTGATGGGAATCATTCAATAGAGAGGAAGATTAAATGAACATCTAGGGGCAGCTAGCACTCGGGGAGCCCGAGACAGGTGGATTGCTTGAGCTCAGGAGTTCTGAGACCAGCCTGAGCAAGAGTAAGACCTGGTCTCTAAAAATAGCAGGGTGTTGTGGGAGATGCCTGTAGTCCCAACTACTTGGTAGACTGAGGCAAGAGGATCACTTGACCCCGAGAGTTTGAGGTTGCCGTGAGCTAAGATGTCCCAGCACTCAACTGAGGGTGACGAAGTGAGACTGTTTAAAAAAAAAAAAGTCTGGGGGAATTGCTAGAGGAATATTCTTAAGTACGTAAGTGACGACAAATTCTAGTATATACAAGGGAAGGAATTTGTCTTATGAATAGTGATGGTTCATTCGTAGTAGAAAGAAGTCACATGAGCACAAATACATGTTAGATTGGGTGGAAATTGGGGGCATCTTCTGATAGTTTCTATTTTCTCAGTAACAAGAGGATGAAAGAAGAAATGTTGGAAGTTTGAAAGAAGATCCCTGTGTGATATTTTAATATGAGAATGTCAGAATGAATGGACCAAGATTGCCTGACAGCCCTTGAACTAATTTGTGCTATAAAAGATTATTAGAAAGTAAAATTATCTCTTTTCACAGATGACGTGATCTCACATATAGAAAACCCTTAACATGCCAGCAAAAAACCTGTTAGAACTTATAAAATAAATGTAGTGAAGTTGTAGGATATAAAAGCACACAAAAATCTGCTGTATTTCTATACACTAATAAAGAATAATTTGAGCAGAAGGTTAAGAAATCAGTTCTATTTGCGAAGCAATCAAAACGAATAAAATACTTAGGAATAAATGTTACCAATACAGCAAAAGACTGATACACAACAAACTAAAAAACAGTGCTAAAAGAAATTAAAGAAGACAAAAATAAATGGGAAGATATCGGATGGAAGATTTAATAGTATAAGGATGATAATACTATGCAAATTGATCTACAGATTCAATATAATCCCTATAAAAATTGCAACTTTGGGGGGTGAGAGAAGTAGGAAGATTCATCCTAAAATTCCTATGGTATCTCAAAGGACATAGAATAAAACAATCTTGAAAAAGAACAAAATTGGAAGTCTTGCGCTAACTTAAACTTGCAACAAAGCTGTGGTACTTAAACCAGTCTGGTTATGGCATAAAGACAGACGTGTAGGACTGTGAAAATAGTGTTGAAGGCTCAGAAATAAACCTTGCCTATATGCTCAAGTGATTCTCAGCCAAGGTGCCAGGCAATGCCCAAGTTTCTGATTTAATGGAAAAAGGACAGTCTTCAGCAAATAGTGAAGGGTAGACTGGATATCCACATAGATAAGAACTAGAACATAGACCACATTACCTCGAAATGAATCAAAGACCTGAGCATAAGGAGCTAAAGGCTATGAACTTCAAGACATTGAACTTTGCAATGATTTCCCAGAGATGACCCCAAAGCACTACAAGTAAACTAGAGGAAAGAAAATGTTAGGAAAATTATAAGGAAGACGAAATATATTTGCTATTAAGGGGAAATAGATCACCACAAAAGTCCTTGTCTTTTATGTGGAGGAGAAAGAGGAAAGGAAGTGTTACTGTTTGGAGGTGGCGGGGGAGGCAGGAGAGTCCCGTACATTTGATGTAACTTTATGGAAATACATTTTAATTTGTTTTTACTTTTTTATGTCTCTAAAAATGTTTCGCCGGTGACTCAAAGGAGTAGGCGCTAGCCCCATACACCAGAGGTGATGGGTTCAAACCCAGCCCCAGCCAAAAACTGCAAAAAAAGAAAAAAATAAATAAAAATGTTTCTATGTTAACTATCCTTCCCCTGTTTCCTTTATTTTCAATGCTGGTATTACAGAAGGGCCCATGTCTTATAAAAGAACCCGTTGCCAGACTGACGCCGACTTGTTTTCTGCCACTGCTGCTTCTACTTCGTCTTCCTCATCTGCGCTCATCTCCATCAAGTCTTCTATTAATTCCTCTGGTGTGGTGTCTGTTAGCTTTTGAATTTCTCCAAAATCCGTATCTTGAAACTCTTCACTTTCAACCTTTTTTTGCCATATTCAAAATCTGTTTTATGATTTCCTTGACTGGTTCTTTTGTAAATCCTGTGAAGTCATGCCCAAGGTTCAGACACAAGTTTTCTCCAGCAGGAATTTATTGGTTTGAGCTTGGTGGTGTTTCTGTAATAATAATAACACTGTCAGTGGTGTGATCCTTCCACATTTTCATAATATTCTCTCTATGGGGATTCTCTTTCACAGTATTGACAGTCCTTTTCATAGAGTATGTGTATAATGAGCCTTAATGATCCTTACGATCTTCTGATCTAAGAGGGTAAATTTAATACATTGTGTTTGGGGCCAGACTTTGATATTTGCAGTGTAGAATTCATAGGGGTTCTGGATAGCCAGGGGCATTGTTCAACATCAGAACATCCTTACTGGCAAAGCACTTCCTAACTTCAGGGACAAAGCATCAAGGGAACCAATTCAGACAAGGTTTCCAGCTGTCCAGGCTTGTCATACAACAAAAAGACTGGCCGCTGATGCTTGCCTTCCTTCCTTCAGGGCTTGGTGATCAACAGCCTTACAGATAAGGCAGTCCTGATCTTAAACACGCCTGCGTTTGCACACAACAGCAGATAGAGCCTGCCCCTTCCTGCCTTTGATCTTGGTGCTCTCTTCTCTTCCTAATAAATGTTCTTTGTGGCATTTTTCCCCAGAACAGGGCACTTTTGTGTACATGTAAAGTCTGTTCAGGCAGATAACCTTTCTCCTCAGTGATTTTCTTAATGGCATCTGGGCACTTGTCTGCTACCTCTTGGTCAGCAAAACCTGCTTCTTCTGTCGACTTGATATTTTTTAAGCTTAACTTCTTTGTAAATTATCAAACCATCCTTTGCTGGCATCAAATTCCTCAGCCTGTGATCCTTCACCTTCATTTTTCTTTCAGGTATTAGAATTTACACATACGCCTTTCCTATGGCAATTCTGCACCCACATAAAAGCTGCATTTTCAATGAGGTAAAAAAGTATTTACCAGGAAGTGTCAGGTTTTCACGCCTACAGTTGTAGCTGCAGCAACAGCTTCATAAATTACCTTTTTTTTTTTTTTTCCTATTGTTAATGATCCTTCACTAGATCTGGAAATGGGCAGCCACAGCTGCAGACCCCAATCTACAGTACATAGTCATAGAAGTCACCTTTTCCTTTAATGGCATGACTTTTCTGTGCTTCTTGGGAGTATTTCTCAGGTCACCAGTGGCACTTCACATGGGTCCCATGTGTTATTCAGAGTTTCCAATATTGCACTAAACACAGTGGGAAAACTATGAGAGCTCACTTTTTACCGTGATGAACAGTTTTCTGAATAGACCAACTGCTCACCCAGAGATTCTCCACTAGCATCTTAAGTGGATACTCACAACATTTGAACTTGCAGAAGACTACAAAGTTATTACAGGAATACATTATGTACCACATTTAATTTTACACAGTTATGATTTCATATTGTATCTTTACATTATTTTACATTTCTCTCTAATGCAAATGGTGCCTATTTATTTGTAAATTTTGATAAATTTTAACTTTGTAATTTGTATCTAGGCACCGTAAATGATAAGGTAGTCTAGTAACTATGTGCATGTCTTGTGCATTTGTGGCATACTTGTTCCTTAATGTTTTAGACACTTCTAGGCTACAGAGTTTGTGAGTTTTTTTCAAATTATCCCAGATCTCAAAAAAAAGTTCCATTATATTTATTGAAAAAAAATCTCCATGTAACATCTGCATCTCCTCTGCAGTTCCAACCTTTGTTGTTCAAGAAGCAACTGTAATAATAAATGAGAACATTCTTGCTGTGAAAATGTTTCTAAGATGTATAAAACATTGACATATAGGTGAACATTTTTAGTTCAAGTTTGATATTCTGGCTTAGTTAAAAGTATGTGGACTTTGCACAAAAAAGAAAATAAAAGAATTGGAAATGAAATAACCCAATTGTTTTCTTCTTGATTTTGGAATAATCATTTAATGTCTGCATGTCTACTGTACAGGGACAAAGAACAGTATGTAATCTTGAACAGTTTCTCATTTTATACTTTCATGTCTTAATATTTAAATGATTTTAAACCTCTTCTGAGAAGGGACTGTGGTTTTGGTATATTAGGAGATAAACCAGTATAATAATGGGGACAATAGTAGGTATTCAAGAAAATATTTGTTTAATAACAAAATTATAGACTTGGCCTTTTATATTTGGAAATACGTTTTAAATTTTTGTTTGAAAAGCGAGGGTAGGCGAGCCTAAAATTCCTTAATGTAAATGTAATTGATAAATACAAATACATATTTCTTAAGTTATTGCAAATAAATTTAGCTTGGTTACATGTTAAAAATTGTGTAGAAACCTGAGACAATAGTAGGATAATACATGCACAGGTTGCTTAGGTAGGGTATTTAGCTACATGTATTTTTAATCATGGGGAAAATAATTAATGTAGAATACATGACAGTGTGCTCCGAATAAATAATTAGATATTAGACTAGTGAGGCAAATTTCTTTGTTTGGGTTGTGTACGTCACCTTATTCTGTATTAGAAGTATTGTAGCTTTAGCACAGTCATTTTAATGGTGAGAAAACCATAGCAAAATAGGTTGTCAAGGCTTGAGCTAGAGTGGTGGCAATTTCTTGGTATTTGGTAGAGAGAGAGGAATTTCATTTCTGCACCTGACTAATCTCAGTAAGTGAAAGTTAGGAGTCTGCGTCTTTGCCTGGTGAATGGAGGTGAGACAGGCAGGCAGAGCGCCGAAAGAGCCAGGGCTGCAGGATTCCTGTTTACTTCTTATCTCAAGGTAGCAAATTAACTCATATTCTAAGACTTCACATTTTAGAATTAAACTATTATATCAAATGATATCATACTCTTTTAAGAGAATAACCATTCTAATATGGAGATAAATGTTGAGAGCAAAATATTTACAAGGATTGGTTTGTTTGGAACTTTGTGTGTTTTTACTATATTTAAACTATTTTCTGAATTCTAGTCTTCGTCTTTAAAAGTATATTTGTATTTTGCTAGCTTCAGCTTATGGAAACTGAGCTCTTGTGTGTCATTTCATGTTTTTCCCTTGACATGACGTCAGTTCTACTTGATGAAGATGTCTCTTGAAAGGTGTCCTGCGAGGAACAAAATGTCTGTAAATGCTACTTTTACCAAGGTAAACACCAAATTTTATGGATTTACTTTTTTTGCTTAACTAAGAAAAACAACTATATATTGAACACATTCAAAAGTTTAATTAGATATTTAACTGTTTTGCCATATTAAGTTGGCACGGAAAAAAGGCTTATCTTTTCCTCATATTATTATTACGTTTTCTAACCTGTAGCATGGTACTGAACACATAATAGACTTCCATTAAGTTTTTGATGTAAAAACAAATTTTATTATGCTACTTAAAGTATTCTAAAATATAAATAATTATGCATATTATCAGAATCTAAACATAGATTTTTTTTACATGTTTTCTCTTTTATCTAAAAGAAAATATTTTTTGTATTCCTTAGGTCTTAATGTGTGTTTAAAAAAACAAAACCTTGGAGTAAAGTAGCAGCACATAATGGTTTGTGGATTTTGAAAAGGTGCAGGCCATATTGTGCTGCCTCAAAAATACAAGGATCTGATCTTCTGAAGAAAATATATTTCTTTTTATTCATAGCTCTTATGATAGCAATGTCAGCAGTGCCTTAGCAGCACGTAAATATTGGCGTTAAGATTCTAAAATTATCTCCAGTATTAACTGTGCTGCTGAAGTAAGGTTGGCCAAACTCTACAGCTGTGTTGTAATGTATGGTAATGTTACTGATGTGTTTTCAGTTTTATTGATAATATGTTTTCAGTATTACCGATAATCTTTAGTATGGTTCTGTAAAAGTAAATTAATACTAACTATTCAAATGTACGTATCTCTTGAAATAGTATAATTGTAATTTAATAATTCTGTTGAAAGCCATCAAGTTTCTGAATGAAAGAGTGTGTATAGCATCAGGAATTTATTTTAATGTACATTTATATTCAACCATAAATGTTAATTCAGATTTTTAAGATAAAACATACTAGTTTTCCCTCTTGAAATTACTTTTAAAAATTTGCATATCTCAGGTAAAGTATAAAATTATATATTTTGAGCAGAACTTAGTTTTTAGTAATATTTATAATTATTTCTTTATAACTCAAGGGGAAAAAAAGCATCAAAATACATGAATTAAATTCATGAAATCCTGAAATTCAAACTGTACTTTGGCTTAACTTTAAAGGTAGGAAAAAACCTTACAGAAAACCAACTTACTTATTGGGAGCTAAGGAAACAGAGACTCAGAATGATACTTGGCTGTAGATGACAGATGAGTGTCTTAATTTTATGTCTTCTAAATTTATGATAGTATTTTGTTTTTTCTTGTTTTTATTAAAATTTTTTCTGAAATCCTTAGCCAAAGATTTTGTTTGACAAGTCAAAAATATAAAGATTTATTTACTTTTTTATATCCAATTTTTAGCTTCAGAATAAGACCAAATTCTATTTGTAGTTATCAGTTTTATCGATACAAATATAGTCAGAATATTTTAATTTAATTTAAATTTGAAGCTGAATGCTTCGTTTTCCTTGTTAGTGGTGTTTTTAGTCATTAAATTAAAAAGTGACGTTCAGGATAAGACAACTATGTTTGTGTAATGTACTATGACTCGAGTGGTATTTTGCATAAGGAGTATCTCATTCTTTTCAGTTGTAACCAAGCAGAAAATCTATAAAATAAAAACAGTTTTTAGTGAATCTTTCCCAATCGTAACAGTCTATTTTGGAAACCCCAAAAACATTTCAGAGATAATTTAAGAAACTGTATTCAGGGAATCAAGGACCTCCTATTGAAATTCTCATTTGAAAGTAAAATATTATATAAAACAAAGCTCTCACTTTTAAAAACAATCTCACTTTTTTCCCTGTAGAATTTTTTCCCCAAAATAAAAAAGCAGTATGCCATATATATATGTGTGTGTAGGTGTGTGTGTGTGTATGTATACATGTGTATATGTGTATATATATGTATATAAACATGGTGGTGGCTAGAATTAAATGCCAGTTTTTATTTTAAATAAAATTAATTGCCTTGTTGCTTTTAAATATCATTTATCAAGCTTGTTTCCTTTATTCATTTCAACCATTGCATGAAAGACTAACAAATATGTAATTTTTGGTTCACCTAAAAATATTCTAAAACCTAACACTTAGATGCTGAGAAATATTTATTGAATGAATTATGAAGTTTGTTCAATATACTGTACAATATTTTTCAAAATAACTGAGGAGTTAGGTTATTTTGTTGTTGTTCTGGTGTTCCTAAATGTATCTTGTCAGGTTTTAGAAAATTATATTTAATCTGTCTTCTAAATGACAAGGAAAAAAACCTGCATTTTACATTTATCAAGTGAATCTTTATCTGTACATGCTCCAAATACAAAGGATTATTTGGAGCTGTTAATAGCTAAATGGAAATTTTTCTTGTTTTTAATCCTGACAGTGGATTAAAAAAAAATTGAAATATCTGAGGTGCAAAAAAATACAGAAAAAATGTTACATTAAAACTTATAATAATATGCAGTTTTTTTCCCGTCTCTTCTTAGAGAAGAGGAAATAGCCTGCCAATTTCTAAGGAAACAGACATTTAGGAAACGCTCAACAGAACTGGAAGTTTTATTGGTAGAATTAATACACTTACATCTTTGTAAGTATTTAATAATTTTGAAACTATAGGTTTCAAAAAAACTATACTTTTTTTTTTCTTTTATGGGAATCAGGTTTGTAGTGTATAAACCGTACTTATTCATTTATTAATTTATTTATTTTTGAGACAGCGTCTTGCTCTGTCACCTTGACTACCCAGCTAGAGTGCAGTGGTGTCATCACAGCTCACAGCACCCTCAAACTCCTGGGCTCAAGTGATCCTCCTGCGTCAGCCTCCCAAGTAGCTGGGACTACAGGCGTGCAGTTCCACGCCTGGCTAATTTTTCTATGTTTAGTAAGAGATGAGGGTCTCTCTCTTGCTTAGGCTGCTCTCAACTCCTGACCTCAAGTGACCGTCCCATTTCTGTCTCCCAGAGTGCTAGGGTTACTGCCAGAACCACTCTACTGGCTACTGTTAAATTTAATGTGGCTTTTTATTTTGGGAAAAAAAAAAGCAACTAGTTATATGTGGGTATATTTTAAGTACTAATTTTTCCATCTTCTTTGGGGAAAAGTATTTTAAACTTTTTCATTTAGGTTTCATTTTAAATCAATGCAAAATAATTCTAATATTGCGCATGTTAAGTTTGGAACCCACTCAGGACTTCAAGAGAGTCTTCAGGAAGTAGTAAGAAGGGTATTTTAGTAATTTAGTTCGTATCTCATATTCAAATACAAAACTCAAGATCACACAGATTAATATGTTATAGTAGACTTGAAAACTTAGCCACGGGCTAAATTCCATACTTAACATCAAAAATTTTCTTTAGTCATTTATGTATACTTTTGGCTATTACAGAGTTACAGATGTTTTTAATCCACTAAATTGTGTCATTAGTGATACATACACAGGTTATTCATATGTGGATTAGCAAAATTACACTTTCATACACTGATTTCTAAGTTAGTATATTTATTTATTTAGAAGTCAACATTCTAAATCAAATTGTATTTTTTCCTTTTGCAGGTGGATATTACTATCCCTTCCTCATGGAAAAAAGTTTTTTCTAAGTTATTTCTCCTTGAATATTATCAAAAAGGAGAAAAATTAGTGTTTTAAACTTTTCAGATACATTTGTCTCTAGTAAGTACTTAGATATATCACTTGAATATCTGAGAAGAGAAATAGGAAATCATCGTTAGTACATTCCCATTTATTAAAAACTTATTTTTTTATACTTGTCAAAGAATTACTTATAACTTTGTTTTATTACAAGTGGCTTGAGTTCCTTTAATGCAGAACTAACTCCTCCACCAGAAACTTGAGTTTATGTTCTTGCTTATTTATAAAAATACATCCTAGGTATTTCTAAAGTCCTTTTTAAAGGCTGAGTACTGAGAAATACATTAGCAAAATAAATGCTTAAAACTTCTATGTTAAAATTACTAGGTGAGATGACAAGTTTGTTGCTGCATTTTGTTTTTATTATACTGAAATTAAATGCAACATTTATAATTCTATTTGGATTTATTTCTTGATTTTTAATACATGGAATTCATGTAAAAACTATATGAATAATGACTTAGTGTATTGATGAGAATAAATCCTATCTTAATTCTATAGGACTTCAGATAGCCTGATATTTTGCTTGTGATTAGATCTTTTTGTTTTGAAGAAATATAACTGACCAAAGAATCTTGTTACTATTTATATTTATCATATGCTATAGGTTTAGATTTTTGTTTGAGAAATTCTGATGCAAACGGAAAATTTTAAGCCGTTTCTACACTAATATTTCTCAGTGGGATTAATTTATAATCGTATGTATTCTATATATTTTTCTCATAACACTAACTTTGTTTTATCTACTTAGCATGAAAGGATCTACTAAAGAATATCTTTATGTTTACCTAACAAATGCAATCAAAGTAACCTGGTTCTCTGTACCCTCAGTGAATCTCCCCAATGACAAATATGAAATAAGATAAATAAGAATATTTAGGAAGTGGTAGAAACTTTTAAATTGCTCCATAGTTTTCTTCTTTCCATGTTTTATTATTTAATAATTTTAGAAAATGCTTACAAGTAGGGATCTAACATTTTCAGAGATAAAAGTTCTTATAGTACCATGAAACTTTATCTTTTGACTTAATACCTATGAGATTAAATATAGGGAAATTTTTTAAAGTTCCTATGTAGTTAAAAATACCAAGTTGAGAAAGTTTAGGTATATCTTTTAGTAAAAGAACTTATAAATTCCAGCTTAGTCCACATAGATTGTTATATCCGTTTGTTTATATTTTTATTAATGTCTTTTCTAGAGTGTGAAAGTATTAATATTTGATAAGAAGCATTAAAAATAGATTTGAAACATAGAGAAAGAGGTACAGATTCATGTATTCTTCTACTTAGGTGCTGAATAAAACAGATAAATCCCAGGCTCGTGGAGCTTACAATCTGGGGTTGGGGGGTGAGTAATACTGTTGGGGACTCTATACAAAGCAAGGGGGCAGTGCTGCAGTGAAGTTATTTGGAAGGCTGGAGAGACATATTTTTAAATCACAGAGACAACATTTGAACAAAGACCTGAAAACATTAAGGAGCAAATCATGTAGGTGTCGGGGAGAAGAAGAGCATCTCAAGTGGATGAGAGCAAATACAAAGCTGCTGAGGCATTTTTTTGTACAAGGAACAGCAAGGGAATGTGTGTGGCTGTGATCAAATGTCTAAGAGGGAAAATAGTGGATAATAGGATCAGAATTCATAAGGACCAGATCTTATAGCTATTTAAACTTTTATTTAATAGTTTAATCTAGACATTCAGTTTTCTATACTTCTGTAAAACAACCCTGACAATTATATGTGCCTCAGCCTACTTGACCTTTGCAGATAGAATATTTTTATGAATCTGATTTGAGGTTAGAACTGCAACCTGAAACCATTTAGAATAAAAACGGAACGTTGAAATAAGTGGTTAGTATATGTGTGATGATCGTGTTTTTAGAAATTTGTGATTTCATGGCTCTGAAATTGTTTTCCACTTGATCAATTTAGCTGGAGTCAAAAACAATAGCTCTGGCTGGGCTGGTGGCTCACACCTGTAATCCTAACACTCTGGATTGCCTGAGCTCACGGGTTTGAGACCAGTCTAACAGTCTGAGCAAGTGCGAGACCCCGTCCCTAAAAAATAGCCAGACATTGTGGTGGGCACCTGTGTAGTCCCAGCTACTCGGGCACCTGAGGCAAGAGTTTGATGTTGCTTGTAAGCTCTGACGCCGCGGCACTCTCCTGAGGGTGACAAAGTGAGACTCTGTCTCAGAAAAAAAGCTCTGAAAGACACTTTGAATTTGTATTTGTCATTTACTCAAATAAACCACAATTGTCTTTGATTCCTCCATCCTTGAAATTTCACTGTATTTTGTTATTCCTATTCAGCAGCGTGTCAGGACTTCTTTCCTTGTGATTGTTTCAGACTAGCAACATCATCTAGAGTGTACACTAGTAAATCTAATGGCATAAAGACACAGAGACAGAAAAACACACGGATCAGGACTAGAGATCATGTCAAGAAAAATAGAACAATTTAGAAAAGGTTGGGACATGATCACGAGGTACCAAGATAAGGAGTCTGAGTTTTATGATACAGGAAAAAGCCACATTTCATAAGATTTACTAGTGTACACTCTAGATGATGTTGCTAGTCTCTAGAACACCTACATGTTCTCCCTCAGCTAAAAATGTACATTTTTCAAAATTAGGCCAAATCTCTCATATATGCTAAGTGTTCCTCATTCTTCCACGGTATGAACATATTATTTCTATAGCTCTGACTCTTTTTCTCACACCTGAGATATATAACTCTTCTTTCATTAATTGTACCTCGTTTATTCATACATATTATTTTAAAGGTATTAGCAATATGAATGAAAATTTAAGAAACAAAATGAAGAAAGGAGGTAGACTAAAACATCCAGAACTTCAAAAACACAGCAGCCTAGGCCGGGCGAGGTGGCTCAGCCTGTAATCCTCGCCCTCTGGGAGGCTGAGACGGGCAGATCCCCTGAGCCTCAGGGAGACCCTGTCATTTTACAAATAGCCGGGTGTTGTGGCAGGAGCCTGTAATCCCAGCTACTCTGGAGACTGAGGCAAAAGAATCGCGTGAACCCAAGAGTTTGAGGTTGCTGTGAGCTAGGACACCACCGTACTCCTCCAGGGGTGACAAAGTGAGACTCTGTCTCAAAAAAAAAAAAAACTAAATGGCATATCCCAAAGTTTATCTCTAGTTTTATGCCAACAAATTATATAGTTGGGGTTTTTTATTTCCTAAATAGTATGTGTGAACCAGATACAATATATTTCCAGGATTTAAAGCACATTAGAAGAATAGTTATTATAGTTTTCCAATATTATAAAATTAGTTTTAAAATATGCTCTTTTTCCCAGCACTGTGGGAGTCTGAGGCCAGCCTGAGCTAGAGCGAGACTTATCTAAAACTAGCCAGGTGTTGAAGAGGGCACCTGTAGTCCCAGCTACTCGGGAGACTAGGGAAGAGAATTGCTCGAGCCCAAGAGTCAGAGGTTGCTGTGAGCTAACATCACGGGGGCAACAAAATGAGACTGTCTGAAAAGAAAAAAGCAAAAACAAATACATTTTTTAAGAAATAATCCAATGTGTTTATGACAATATTACTGAATTGTCCAGTATTAAAAGGCTAATTAACATGCTCAATAGAATACTATGCAACTGTTTAAGATAATCCAGGCGAATAATAAGCTAAAACATTCATGAGCAAGTAAATAAAAGATTATCAAATAGTATGAACAGATTTACTAGAACAATACATATATAAAACTTATCACTCGTTTACTCTGGGTAAGAGATGAATCTTACTAAGGAGGGAGGGACCGTATTTTCTTGATTATAAATAAGCATGTATGACTTTTATAATGGGGAAATGTTTCTCAAAAAGGAAAAAAATCCTTAAACAAAAATGATTATTTGAAGCAACCTTACCACCTGTTTACCCACTTTAGAAATCTGTAGGGAATCCTACTATGTTCAAGAACTAAGTTTTCTTTTTTTCTTTTCTTTTTTTTTTTTTAAACAGAGTCTCACTTTGTCACTCTCAGTAAAGTGCTGTGGCGTCACAGCTCACAGCAACCTCAGATTCTTGGGCTGAAGCGATTCTCTTGCCTCAGCCTCCCAAGTAGCTGGGCTTACAGGTGCCCACCGCAATGCCCGGCTATTTTTTTAGAGACAGGGTTTTGATCTTGCTCAGGCTGGTCTCCATCCCATGAACTCAGGCAGTCCACCTACCCAGAGTGCTAGGATTAGAGGTGTGAGCTATCACGCCCAGCTTACTCTTACGTTTTCAAAGCAATATGGAAAAGGAATTCAAGAATCACTTCTAGAATTCTTGGTTGACAGATTTCACTGTCATTTCCTTACTCACCCTCAAAACCTTCAAAAGGTAAGTATAATAAAAGGGATACGCAAATCTTAATTTTGAAGTTACATTAATAAAGTATAATACAAATCTGGGATATTTTATAGTTACAAATATTTGATAATGCAGTGAAACTTCAGATCCAATAGTGAAGAATTTGTTTTTCAAAGAAATTTCAGTTTTTCTTATAAATGTAGTATGTATACAAAGAAGCCTCAGAAAAGGCAGAAGATTCTATTTTAAAATCACATTTTTTTTTTTTTTTTTTTTTGTAGAGACAGAGTCTCACTCTATCGCCCTGCCCTCGGTAGAGTGCCGTAGCATCACACAGCTCACAGCAACCTCCAACTCCTGGGCTTAGGTGATTCTCTTGCCTCAGCCTCCCGAGTAGCTGGGACTACAGGTGCCTGCCACAACGCCCAGCTATTTTTTTGTTGCAATTTGGCCAGGGCTGGGTTTGAACCCGCCACCCTCGGTATATGGGGCTGGTGCCCTACCCATTTAGCCACAGGCACCTCCCTACATTTTTATTTTTTTTTTAGAGAGACAGAGTCTCACTCTTTTGCCCTTGGTAGAGTGCCATGGCATCACAGCTCACAGCAACCTTCAGCTCCTGGGCTCAGATGATTCTGTTGCCTCAGCCTCCCAAGTAACTGGGACTACAGGCGCCTGCCACAACCCCCGGCTATTTTTTGTTGCAGTTTGGCCGGGGTCAGGTTCAAACCCGCCACCCTCCGTTTATGGGGCCGGCACCCTACTCACTGAGCCACAGGCGCCACCCCCCATTTCTTGCCTTTGAAGTACTCTTCGATTACATTGTTGGCCTGAGATTCTTTGTCATAATCCTTTAAAAAAAATTACATGCAATTTCTTACTAACTTTTAGAAATTATGCTAAGTTCAACTATGCCTTATGAAAATGTGTCACATCACTAAAATTTATTACAGCCATTTTCAGGGACCTTAAGACTTCAGTGTCCATAAGACTAGTAACATGGCTTTGCTATTGCCAGCTTTATAAAAATTTCTGCAGAAACACGTTTTTTTAATCCAAAGGCAATTGTTATTATTAGCCTCATATTCTCTTCTAGTTGCATACTTGGATTAGTGAATTTATTTCTTAATTCACTACTGTTCCAGGGACTAGAAAGAGTGCCTGCTTCTAAAGAAGAGATAGGGTGATAGGCTTCTGGCTCAGAATTTTTTCCTACTTGAGTTTTATGTTAAAAATACTACTAACTTTATAATCCATTTCATAATATTAGACTTTAAAAAATGTATAAAACTAGGATTTTTTTCCTGAAGATATTGAAGATACAGGCAGGTGCAACTTTTTCACCCCGTGGCTGCTTCCTCACTCACCCTGGATGTCCTCACCAGGGGCACCTTTCCATAGTGACAAGAGCATTTTGAGGCAAGGGAGATTATGGAAGTATTTAGACCAGGAAGGTAAGAAAAATAACTGTAGAAATACGCGTGCAGCTCAAAATTTGTTGAAAGAGAAATGTAAGACCGGTGTATTAAATTATGCATTTGTTTTTTTCTTTTGTACCCTGATAGTTACGTTAAATTCATCAACAAGCTATGTTGTTCTAAATTATAGAATTCACCCTTGATATTCAAAAGACATT
This sequence comes from Perodicticus potto, assembly GCA_963574655.1. Taxonomy (NCBI): domain Eukaryota; kingdom Metazoa; phylum Chordata; class Mammalia; order Primates; family Lorisidae; genus Perodicticus; species Perodicticus potto. Next base: position 15,487 of record CAUYRH010088527.1, read on the forward strand.
TCTTACCAATAATGACAGCTAATAATAATGACAGTGTGTTTCTGTTTAAGCATATTTATGGTTATAAAATGTAACATGACATTAATAAATGAACTCAGTAAATGTTTGGCCTATCTATTACAATGACTCTTTCTCAGAAGTGGACCTTAGAATGTGAATAAAAATGATATGTCTCAACTCATTTTTCTCACACTGATTTTTTAATGTAGCTACACTTAAGAGCAATAGTAATTTAACTTAGAAAGGCAGGCTTAGACTCTTGAGAAACAACTGGGCTAATAAAACAAAGAAACTTATGTTTTGGAGGTTTAAAAGTCTGAGTCTATGTTGAAGAAGAGTGTTTATCCCAACACAGGTCTGTAGAACAGATTTCTGGTCAAATCCTCTGTTAAGCCACTTTTGTCAGCATTTTAGTGGATAGTGTGTGCTTTGAAAAGTTAAAATAAGAAACAGGCTTGCGTCTTAGGTATGTTTAGATACTATCAAAACCCAAGGAATTTGGAGCTTTAAGAATCGATAATTTGTTCTTTTTGGAAAGTGCTGCACGTTACCCAGGCTGTTCTCAAACTCCGGGCTCAAGTGGTGTTCCTCGGTCAGCCTCCCACGTAGCTGGGGTTACAGATGTGCACCACAGCCCTCAGGTAGTTAAACTTGGTGTGTGGCTCACGTAAGGCCACAGATACAAATGTGACCCAACTAAAGCGCATTCAGACAATGGAAAAAATAAGAGGTGTTTGAATGTTGTAAAGAGTGGCTGGCGGTACTGAGAGCCTTGCTAAGAAAAAATCAGACTTGTTTATTATTTATTATACTGCCAGGCAAAACTGGGGAGATTGTTTTAGGGAGGCAAATACAAATTAAAACAAGGGCTTCCTACCAATTATGGATGTGTGCATTGTAGAAATGATTGCCTTACAAGGACCTTAAAATTGGTGAAATAGGGAAAACACTAATACTAGTCAATAAGATTTAAAAGGCATCTTTTGAAATGAAGATCAGCATATCAGCTTAAAGAAATGTTTGCTCTAAAAAAGTAAGGCATTGGTGCTTGTTAGCATAATGAGGACAATTTTTAACTTAAGAAAATAGGGAAATTCTGGATTTTTTTATTTCGTAACAGTTTTTAATGGAAAAGCATAGTTTTAACAACTGACATTATCTAAGAAAGGTACTCTGGAGAAACTTTGAGGTTTCTAGAAGCAGATGTCATTTGCCTAAGACCAGTGAAATAACAAGGTTAGTGAAAGTATTTCTAAAAGCTTTTTTAAATTAGCATTTGTCTTCAAGAAGAATTTTTTTCTTAAAAGTCAGTTGGAAATCTAATCTCGAGCTGGATCATTAAGTAATCATTTCCGTCGTAAGACTTCAAAGGAGAATAAAGGTGGTGAATTTGGATAAAAACAGGAAGGAATCCCACAAAAATAATATAATTGTACAGTTTTGATTTGAGAATTGAGTTGTATGTCAACTAGGCATTCTCTGATGTTTATATTCTAGGATGTTCGGACATGATCAAGGCTGCAGAGTGTAGCTTGGGTTTAGAATTACCAGTCTTGGGCGGCGCCTGTGGCTCAAGGAGTAAGGTGCTGGCTCCACATACCAGAGATGGTAGGTTCAAACCTGGCCCCAACCAAAAACTACACACACACACACAAAAAAAAAACAGAATTACCAGTCTTGGAATTATTTTCTATAGTAAAATATAGAGGAATTTAGCTTCGGTTGGAGCTTTTTTTTACAATACTAGGGATATAATAGCTGCTCAGTTATTTGTTAAATGGACTGTTCCTAGGAAGATCAATCACTCTCTGAGGTTGGCAGTGGCTCTAGTTGGTTCTGGCATCAAATATGCACGAAATACTCAATTCTTTACTATCTTTGCCGATTTTTTGAGCCTAAATCATTGTTGAGACTTGATTAAACTATTACAGCTTTGCTGAGATTATTGTTGTGACATCTTTTAATGCAGGGTCCTTAGTTTTAATAGCTAAGTACTTTTTAAACAACCCCGGCTCTCTTTTAAGTTATATTTATAAACTCATTTAATCCTTACAACTACTCCATGATAGAGGTACATTATTATACTCATGCTATAGGTAAGGAAACAGTCATAGAGAAATAGCATCCCTAATGTCATAACTAGCAAATGGGGGAGTCGAGATTCAGGCTCAGATGGTTGCATTGCAAAGTTCATGGTCTTAGGACTTACATCTAAAGCCTCTTCATACAGCCAACAAGAGGCTACAGAGACAAAACTACATTAAGTAATAAGCTAGATAATGCTTGAAATGATAGTGAACCTTTCCTTTTAGGTAGCACTTGTAGTCTTACCTCATTCTCTTGTTTAGTATTGCAAACCATAATAGCCCAGATCTTTACACACTACACTATTTCCATTACAGTACAAATCAGAGAGATAGTGATAATTGGCTTTCCAAAACTGGTTTTAGAAGGGAAAATACAAATATTTTCTTACGTATTATCTCCTTTGATCGACCTTATGGTTTCTCTACAGTTGATTTACTTTTAAGACAACTTCAAAATCAAAGACAACCTTGCTTTGGCTAATGAATTTATATTAGCTTGTTTGTTAAAAATCCAACTAAAACCGCAATTTCTTGCTGTCTATTTCTATCTCATGAAAAAAACTGTTTCACTTGCATCTCCCCCCACCCCCACGGGGATCATGAGGTGCAGCCCCTTTTCCTAAGGCTGCATCTGTCTTCTGGCTGACTTCCCGGACTCAGCTCCACCTGCTGACCCAGAGCCACAGTCCTCGCGCCTCTAGGCCTCTAGCTTGCCGACAGCCACAGCATTCAGGCGCCTTGCCTGCTTTGGGAAGTCATCTGGCTTCTGGACTCCGGTTTACCAAGACAGATCTAAAGCTGAGAATTCCTTTTTTTTTTTTTTTTTTAAACTTTCCTCCTTGTTTTAGTTCCTGTCTTAGTTTATGATGTTTTTATATGAAATGTACTATTTACCCAATATAGAAGGTATACTTTTATAATTTATGGTATTTGTTTTTAGTTACCATGATTTCCTTGCATATATAAGGAAAATATTCAATTGATTTAATCTGATTTAATATAGCAATTTTAAGAGGTAAGTCAGAATTTTTAAGTTGTGTATATAATAAACAACTATAATTTAGAGCTTCCCCTGTTTTCAAGGTGTTTAATATTCAACAGTTTTATATTTAGTTTCTCTCAATTCAAAAGGTAAAAGTTCTCATAGAAATAATAAATTCTTCTTATACTATTTTGATTGTTTCTTGCTTCTGTAGGCAGGGGAGAAAACTTAAAAGTTAAGATTCGTTGAAGAATTCAAAATAACATGCAAAATGAAGTAAACATGAATTAGAAGTGAAAATGAGGCTGGGTGCAGTGACTCACACCTGCAGCCCTAGCACTGTGGGGGGCCGGGCGGGTGGATTGCCGGAGCTGACGGGTTAGAGACCAGCCCAAGCCGGAGCACGACCGACTCTGAGAATCCCTCAGATGTTGTGGCGGGCGCCTGTACTCCCAGCTACTCCGGAGGCTGAGGCAAGGGAATTGCTTGTGCCCAAGTGTTTATAAAGTTACTGAGTTGTGATGACACAGCACTCTACTAAGGGAGACAATATAAGACTCTCAAGAAAAAGAAGTGAAAAGGTTCATTTCATATTAATTTGGTCATTCTAGGCATGAGAATGTGCAAGTTATTTTCTACTGCTTTGTCCTCATTTTTTAAATGGCGGACGGCGAAATCTCCATTACTTAATCCTTATTCAGTAATGTATGTACAGCTTTCATTCATTCAACAAGTCACTTTGTTTAGTGGCACTTTCCTGTCACTAGTCTCTGCAGTGTCATCAGGACGCATTTTACTAAGGTAATGATGGAACATGTACGAGAAACTCAAGCTTTCCCAGTGGTTTAGAAGGCCTTGAAATAAAGCAGAATAAAAGGTTATAATGCAGCATATAATTTGGATCGCATTATGCTAAAGAAGTATTTAGGTAGCTAGGTAACTTTGCCAGAGGAATGACGATGTAAACAAGAACTTAGACTATATCTTGGAGAAATTGAGCATGGTCATATTTAAATACTTGAAAGTTGTCTCTGCCGTGGGTTAGATGTAAGGCATTAAGAAAGCAAGTTGCTCTTTTCTACCCTTTAGGTTTTTTTTGTTTTTTATTAAATCATAGCTGCGTACGTTAATGCAATCATGGGGTACAATGTGCTGGTTTTATATACAATTAGAAATATTTTCATCAAACTGGTTAACATAGCCTTCACGGCATTTTCTTAGTTATTGTGTTAAGACCTTTATAGTCTGCACTTAGTAAATTTCACATGTACCCCTACCCTTTAAGTTTTAACTAACGTTGAATTTGGTTTGGTCTTGTAACACACTTTTGTTGTCTTCAGTATCACCTTAAAATTCTGGAAATTATGTATTTAACTTTGCCATTATAGAAAAAAAAAAAGTTATGTTTCCCTTGCCCTTGGCCAGATCAACACCTTGACTGTATGAGTCATGGCTAACAAAAAGGAAAACTATCCCCCCTGGAATGTGGAAAAGCGAAGTTGCTGTAAATGAAGGAAATTAGAATTTTAAAGTTTTATTAGACAATACATTTAATTGTATCAATAGAGCAATCCGGAATGCTGAATAAGTTTGAAGTTTACAATTGTTATAAACCTTGTTTTAATATTTCCTAAAACAATTTTAATAAAAATTTCAGTATTCAAATGTATTTTCTTGCCAATAAAGAGTGTGCAGGATATCATTAAATTTTATGAGTAAAGCTCTTAAAGTAGTCTTCTCTTTGCCTTCCTCATTTTTAGTTACATGCAGTTCATTGTGGCCCCAAAATAATAAAGTGGAAAATTCTAGAAGTAAGTGATTCTTAAATTTTAAATCGTGACCCATTCTGACTAGCCTAATGAAATCTCACACCATCCATCCCAGGATCCGAGAATGTTCCTTTGTCTAGTTTATCTGCATTGCCAACGCCACCTGCCCATCAGTCACTTGGTAGCTTTATTCCAAAGTGAACAGAATTATATTATTCATAATTTCACTAAACATTTGAAAGATGTATAATCCAAAGGATTCAAATTACAAACCTTTTCAGTAGTGATCTATTGGTTTAAAGGAAGGCCATATACTTATAAATTTCTCCTAGTTGCAAAAATTGTCTGGTTCGAAGGAGATTGGCTTTTGATCATGGCTAGTAATAGAGCAGGACAGTTTTATTCATATGCAAATATAATTTTAATAGTGTGATCATCTGAGGTTGTGATAATTTGAGGTTTAAAACTCTATAAATGAAAATAAATATAGTTTTGTTTCATCAAAAATAGTTACTGAAATGTGTACTACTTTAAATGGCTTGAGAGTTTTCTGTTTGCATTTTTCAAGCGAGATAATCTTTATTATTAAAGGCGTATTCTAATCCCAGTACTCAACTATAGTCTAAAACATAGTACCTGCCAGCAAAGAACTTTAACCTAGATGGGAGTATTATACTAACATACAAAAACACCTATAGAATAATGGAATGTAAACTGTCTTGCTAACTTACAGTAAAAGCTCAAAAGATATATGAATTTAAACTCAATCAGAGAAGACTTCAGAGGCAGAAGATGAGTTGAGCTTTAAAATGAATAAGATTAGGTAAAATGAAGGAATGATAACTTGCAAGTGCAGAAAACAACATAAATTAGGGTCATGGTCAAGTAAGAAGTAGCAAAGTAGATACAGTAGAATGGAAGCAGAGAGGAGATTTTAGAGCATAGGTAGGGAAGTGAGTACAACCCTGTTTGAGACGATTTTCCTTCCTTTGCATAAGGTACCCTCATTTCTAACCAAAATGAGTAATCAGATTACTGCAGCCGTTTAAGAGCCAAGGTGTGATGCTTTGATGCAGGGGGTGGGGGTGGGGGGGCAGTGGAGCTTGTAAGAATATGTGGAAGTAAGTTTAGGCTTTAAATAAGGCAGGTTTATCCTAAACAATTAGGAGACCTGTGGCTTTTAACTCAGCAAATTAGGTGAGAAATACAGAAAGGGCTACATAGCCAAAATTTTGTACTGAGGTATATTTCACCCTAGGTAAGATTGACTTTACCACTATGGGAATGATTATGAATGAATACCATAATATTATTAAGCCAAAGAGAAATAATCCTTTCCAAACCTATTTGATTTTTCTCTAAGACTTAGTTATTTACTCTGAGAATGTCCTTTCTCTCACTTTCTTTCTTTTTTTTTTTTCTTGAGACATTCTCACCATGTCACCCTTGGTAGAGTGCTGTGACGTCACAGCTCACAGCAACCTCAAACTCTTGGGCTTAAGCGATTCTCTTGCCTCAGCCTCCCATGTAGCTGGGACCACAGGCACCTGCTACAACGCCCTGCTACTTTTTGGGTATAGTTGTTGAATTGTTTGGCGGCCTGGGCTGGATTCAAACCCACCACTTCTGGTGTATGTGGCTGGCGCCCTAGCCGCTGAGCTACAAGCGCCGAGCCCCTTTCTCTCACTTTAACTCAATATTATGCTATCTACTGCCTACAAGAAATTTTCCAGTTCACTTTTTCCTCAGCCAAGAATGCTGTATCTCTGTTTTGTGCTTCTGTATCTTAGAACAATTAATGCATTCTGCCTTGTGGGAAGGAGCTGTCTTACCCTTTATTGCATATTTTGCAAACCTAGTATAGTGTCTTAATCATAGTCTATAGTTCATAAATGGCCATTGATTGCTGAATACCAACTAGATAAATATAAAAATACGCAGGCTTTTTCCTGGTAATTTGGAAATTCTCCACCTTTTACTACTTAGCAGGGCTCCTTTCATTCTGCTTTCCCTATTACAATTCGTGCCTCAAGTTTTAGGTACCTTAAAATGTCAGAAACTTATATGAAAAATCAGGCTAGTGGAATTTGTTATCTTTTTTTCAAATTCAGTGATCTGTTTGATCATTTCTAAGCTTCCCAGTGAAGTGTGAAATACTATGAAAGTTATTTGTTGGTCTTTGTGTTTCTTTGAAGAGGTAGGAGATGGTAGTAAATGAAAAATCCTTATATCAAAAAATACTGTTCAAGAAACATCATTACATAATCACAAAAACAAACACTGTGCATCGGCTACAACTCTTTATGGTGAATCTAAAACTAGTAGGGTGCTTTGGAATGGCTGGACTTAACTGGATCCACGTTATTGAGTAAAATAGGCTTTCTCATAGACTTTTTTGGACGGTTTTATGAGAGACTGTGTCATACCAAAAAAGCTTTCAGAAATCTTAAGAGGGTGAAGAAAATCATGTATCGAACGTGTAGCATTTGTTTACTGCTGGGACATTATTTTTAATGGTATAAGGATTCGTTTTTATGTACCCTTATAACATTTATATAAAATCTATACATGTATGTCTTTTCTAGAACTTGATGTATAAATTATATATTTTTTAAACTTGCTGTTGGTTTTGTCTTGGCTTTGAGGATGGTGGACATATTTGCCATTTAGCCAAAAGTCAGGAATTAAACCCGCAATTAAGTAATGGTTCCTGTGGTAAAGCAGGTTCCCTTCTATAGTGATTTGCTTTATGACCTGTTTTCCAGGTGTGCATTTCAACACCACCACTGCCCTTCCCCCAAAAGATGAGAATTGACTAAACCTCGGGTTCATAGACCGTGTGGGAAGGGACTGAGGCTCGAAGCAGAAAACAGGTGCTGCCTGTGCAGAGGGTACCTGACAGCTCCTCACTGCAACAGAGGCCAGTAAATGCCACATGAGTGATCTCGGCACAAAACTGTAAGTAAGTTTGGAGACTGACAGGGGAACTGGACAGTTGTTTCTGCTGGCTCAATAAAAATGTCATTTTATAATTTGTGGCCTGCATGCTTGTAAATTAAGATGCATTTAGTTGTCAAGTAGTAGACTTTCCTGGTTTGTAGGTAAGAATTTAAGCTAAAAACTGAATGTAGTATTCCCCAGAAAATAACCTGAGATCTGTGCCAGATGACCTGAGGCAGAGGTTACATGAATTTTTACTTAGAACTAAGTTATTGTGACTTAACTCTTGATATAGCAAGGAATATGGAGACATCATAGCCTCTGGAAACAAAGTAATAGTTGACTTTCTGGAAGTTAAATGTGGCAATAATATATATAGAAATTTTTTTTTTTTTTTTTTTTTTTGTAGAGACAGAGTCTCACCCTCGGTAGAGTGCCGTGGCGTCATACAGCTCACAGCAACCTCCACCTCCTGGGCTTAGGCAATTCTCTTGCCTCAGCCTCCCGAGTAGCTGGGACTACAGGTGCCCTCCACAGCGCCCGGCTATTTTTTTGTTGCAGCTTGGCTGGGGCTGGGTTTGAACCCACCACCCGTGGTATATGGGGCCGGCGCCCTACTCACTGAGCCACAGGTACCACCCTAGAAATTTTTTTTTTTTTTTTGAGACAGATTCTTACTCTGTTGCCCTCAGTAGAGTACTGTGGCTTCACAGCTCACAGCAACCTCAACTCTTGGACTTAAGTGATTGTCTTGCCTCAGCCTCCCACAGTGCCCTTCTATTTTTTGTTGCAGTTGTCGTTGTTTAGCTGGCCTGGGCCAGATTCGAACCTGCCAGCCTCGGTGTATGTGGCTGGTACCATAACCACTGTGCTATAGGTGCTGAGCCAATATATAGAGAGAAATTTCTAAAAAATAAATTCTGGTGGCAAAAAAACTGGACATGTGAGTACTGTAGTAATCTAGGGGTGAAGAAAACTTGAACAGAGAGTAGTGGCACGAGAACAGAAGTGAAAAAATAAATTGAAGGTATTCCAAAGGAAAAATATGTAGAATATCATGATGGGTTGGATAAAAGGGAAGTGAAAAATTGTATGTTTTCTATATTGGAAGACAGTGGTGATCTCAGGTAAGAAGCAGCTAGGACAAGAGGAAAAGATGCTGCATCTCACAGGGGCAAGGCTGCACTTAAGGTCATATTTAAGCATTGGGTTTGAAATGACTTGATTTAAGGTAACTGGATATACAGTCCTGGAATTGTATATAAAAGTCAGGCTGGACAAGGAAATTTGGCAGTTATTACATAAAACTGATACGGGGAGAAAAGGAGACTGAAGGTTTTTAGGAAGGACGGTAGATGAGTTTGTAGGATGTGTGTGTATATAAAGTTCATTAGGTATGGAATCTTAAACATTTCCAAAATTGGATTCAAACTCTTCTTTTTTTCCTTGAGAGTATCATATCTCAAATTTGTGCCTGTAAGAAAATCCCTACATTTGTATCAGTTATTAGATTCGATGGCTAAAATGTGTTAATACTCTTGAACCTTTCCTTTTCTTTCAATAAAACTTTTTCTAAACTAAGGGAATTGAAATTGAGAACTTAAAAGTTCAAGTAATTTAGGCAGTTAGAACTTTATAAAATTAACATGACTTTAGTTTCTCGAATGGTGAGGCAAGTAACTGAATGGGGGGAAGTGTACTGGTCTCCAGTTTTAAGAAGTAGTACAGGACAAAGAGCTAAAATAATAAACAGAAATTTGAAAACCAGGAAGACAAGTTTTCCAAGAGTGCAACTGTGGCATTTCAAAGGAGATTTAGCAAGAAATTCCGGAAGATGGCCAAAAAATAGGGTTAGAGAATTGAGATTCCTTATTTGAATACTTGGTTTTGATGAAGAAAAACACTAAAGGGGAAATGAAGTTTCTAAGTTCTGAAACTTCTTCTTACCCTAAATTGTTTTACTTCAAAACTATTAGTCAAGAAAGCCCCCAAAAGTATTCAGCACTGCTTAAATTGTAGAAATTTAAAAAGTGACCAAGGCAACAATTTTTTGAAAATTACTTGCAAGTAAATATTTTGATTTTTCTAGATGCAAAACCTTGTTTTATAAGATTGTGATTTATAGGGGGTGGCACCTGTGGCTCAAAAGGAGTAGGGCGCCGGCCCCATATGCCGGAGGTGGTGGGTTCAAACCCAGCCCCAGCCAAAAACCGCAAAAAAAAAAAAAAAAGATTGTGATTTATAAAGTCAAAGTATCTTGCTGTGTTTACTCAGTTATTACTTGCCATGAAAAATAGCCTCCCATCATTAGAAATAACATACTACTATCCATCTTTGATTTTTAGTATGTTCTATTTTAATTACATATAAGGAAACCTAAAATGTTAATCTGCACTTTGAAAATAGCCTTTAAAAACCTCAGTAATATGGGTGGCGCCTATGGTTCACTGATAAGGCCCCGGCCCCATATGCGGAAGGTGGCAGGTTCAAACCCAGCCTCGGCAGAACTGCAAAACAGAAAAATAGCCGGGCATTGTGGCAGGCACCTGTAGTCCCTGATACCCGGGAGGCTGAGGCAAGAAAATCACTTGAGGCCAGGAGTTGGAGGTTGCTGTAAGCTGTGTGACACCACGGCACTCTACCGAGGATGATAAAGTGAGACTCTATCTCTACAAAAAATAAAATTAAAAAGTTTGAAAAGAGTTGACGTAAGAATTAAAAAGAGAATAAATGGACAAAAAAAAAAAACCTCAGTAATATGCCTTTGGATGTATCAGAATATTTTGGACCATTGTACCTGAATTCTTTCAGGGGCGGGTAGGGGAGACAGAGTCTCTGTTGCCCTGGGTACCGTGGCATCATAGCTCATAGCAACCTCAAACTCTTGGACTCAAGCGATCCTCTTGCCTCAGCCTCCTGGCTATCAGGGACTACAGGTGCCTGCCACAGTGCCTGGCTGCTTTTTTTTTCTTTACTAGAGATGGGGGTCTTGCTCTTGCTCAGGCAAGTCTCGAACTCCTGAACTCAAGGGATGTTCCCACCTCCACCTCCAAGAGTGCTAGAATTAGAAGTATGAGCCACCTCACCCACTCAAACCTTAATTCTTTAACCACTTGATTAATCCAAGTTCAGTGAACATCAAGTTGGATTACTCAGAAGTGGGAACATTTCTGTCCATGTTTCTGTGTAATTTGCAATGAGTTTATATTCCTGTATACATCTGTATTTTCATCTTATTTCTGTAAATAACCTTTAATACTGTTTCTGTAGTCTATAACTTGACTGCCCTTTCAGACTGGATTATATAAAGTACCCTCATCTATCTTTTAATCTACTATAATTTTTTTTTTTTACAAATATCTATTCACTAAGACCATAGCTTTCCTAGTGTTCTAGTCCCCCTGAGCCTGTTAGAGGGGGCATATGAAGACCACTATGTAGCACAACACGAGTCCTCATCCTCAGACACTGGTGCAGAAAGGGTAGGAGAAACTGCTCCTATTTGGCTTTCTATTTGGGAACCCAAAGAAATTAACATTCTTTTCATAAGTCTTATGAAATGATGAACCTTAAAATAGAAAAGTTGGTATTTGGTATGTTTTGCTCAGCTACTAGAGGTAAGAAAATTAAAACAAAAAACTTTAGATTTAATGATATCTGGGTTTGAGGTGTTGGTATGAAACCCGAAGGTGCCTACCTAAAAACCCTGTGTGGTTAGGTAAGTCTTAGGCTCATTCTGGTTTGAGAAGAAAAGTCTTATTTACTTTGCTACATGTTAAGTTCTTTTTTTATTCTGTGCTATGCTTAATTTTCATTTCCCATTTTCATCCATATAAGACTTTTAGCTTTTTACCCGCAAAAATAATTTTGTGGTTGGATCTGTCTCGTAGTTTAGATAAACACCAAGACATTTTATATGATGAATTTTCTGATGAAATTTGTGTGTTCCTTTTTATCTCTAAGGGCCCAATAGAAAGCCTAATAATTCTTGAGGCTTAGTTCTCTAGCAAAGCAGGTGGGTAATTGTGTTTTTTTCTTTTTTTATTGTTGAGGATTCATTAAGGGTACCAGAAACCAGGTTACACTGATTGCATTTATTAGGTAAAGTCCATCTTACAATCATGTCTTGTCCCCAAAGGGTGGGGGCACACAACAAGACCCCATCCCCCTCCCTCCTTCTCTCTCTCTGCTCTCTCCTTCCCTCACCCCCCACCAAGTACTAGGTCATTAATTGTCCTTATATCAAAATTGAAAACATAGGATTCATGCTTCTCCATTCTTGTGATGCTTTACTAAGAATAATGTGTTCTACTTCTATCCAGATTAATACAAAGGCTGTAAAGTCTCCATTTTTTTAATGGCTGAATAGTATTCCATAGTGTACATATACCACCGCTTGTTAATCCATTCCTAGGTTGATGGTCATTTAGGCTGTTTCCACATTTTGGCGATTGTAAACTGACTTGCAATAAATGGCCTACTGCAAGTGTCCTTATGATAAAAGGATTTTTTTTCCTTCTGGGTAGATGCCCAGTAATGGGATTGCAGGACCAAATGGGAGGTCTAGCTTGAGTTCTTTGAGGATTCTTCATACTTCCTACATTTGCTAGCCATTTGTCTGTCTTCTTTAGACAAGGTTCTATTCATCTCGCCTGCCCATTGATACATGGCAATGGTTCTCAAGCTTCCTAATGCCGTGTCCCTTTAATACAGTTCCTCACGTTGTGGTGACCCCCAACCATAAAATTATTTTTGTTGCTACTTCATAACTGTAATTTTGCTACTGTTGTGAATCGTAATGTAAATATCTGATGTGCAGGATGTATTTTCATTGTTACAAATTGAACATAATTAAAGCATAGTGATTAATCACAAAAACAGTATGTAATTATATATTGTGAAATATTTATTTATAATTACAAATAAATGAAATTTTGTCTTGAACAATGGGGTAGCATGGGTAACAGTCTTAATATAAGGACAGTAAACTACATTGCAACATTTTGGGACAATATACATAAAAAGCCAACATCAGTGCAGAAGGTTGAGATTGCATCTTTCTCCCAGATCAGAAATTCTCAGTGCAGTCTTTGCAAGAGCACAACGAAGATCATCTTCCACAACAAGTCTACTTCTGTGTTTAGACTTAATAACCAACAAGCTGGAAAACCCCGTTTCACAAAGATATGTTGTTGGAAATGGAAGAAGGAGGCGCAACACAGTCTCAGCCAGAACAGGATATGACTGCAAACACTTGATCCAGAATTTTGTAACTGGCATTGTAGAGAAGTCAGTTCTCGCTGCATAGCTGCTGGTAAGTTCCATGAACTCCTCTTGTGCTGTCTCAGGAACATCTTCAACTTTGACTGTGAATGCGCTTCTGGCAAGTGCAAATGGGGTGTCAGGTAGATTTGGAAAGTGCAATGAAATTTTGTCTGCAAGCACCTGCAAGTGTTCTTTCACAGAAACTATCATCATTATCCTTTTGTCTGGTTCAATGTCATGTTCCTCAAAGAAAGCAGATAAGGTAGGCAACATGTAAATTTTATTTTCATCCAGTTTTTTTTTTTTTTTTTTTTTTTTTGCCAAAGCTAAAGTTTCATTTGGAATGATTGGATCTTTTCAGACAAATGGAGGCATGTTGCATTTGGTCCTTGCAGTGATAAATTTAACTCATTCAAGATGGCAAAGATGTCAACCAAGTAAGCTATTTTCTGCAGTTCACATTTATTGCTGAAAAGTGCTTTGAACCGCGGTCTTGCTTTCTGATTAAAAATGTTTTGCGTTCATCATGAAGTTCAAAATCACGTTTTAAAACTTTTCCTCTTGACAACCATCTCACTTGAGTGTGGAATAGCAGAGCATTGTTCAGCACATCCAACTGGTTGCACAGTTGCAAAAACAGTCAACAGTGCTCACCTTTACAAAATTGACAGAACTTAGGACACTTTTCATTACTTCTTGTAACTCTTGTGGCAGTGTCTTTTTTGCTAATATTTGCCGATGAATCACACAGTGAGTTCCGGTGACTTTTGGTGACTCATTCAGTACCAAACGCTGAAATCCAGATCGACATCCTAGCATAGCTGGAGCACCATCCTTGCAAACACCACCAACCTTTTCCCAAGAGATCTTATGCTCTTTCAGAAATGAACAACTGTGTCAAATACATCACACGCAATAGTTGTTGTTTCAAGAGGTTTGCAAAAAAAGAAACTCATCTTTAAAGTTGCCATCATCGGCGGCATCTGCGGCTCAGTGAGTAGGGCACTGGCCCCATATAATGAGGGTGGCAGGTTCGAACCCGGCCCGGGCCAAACTGCAACCAAAAAAATAAAAATAGCCAGGCGTTGTGGCAGGTGCCTGTAGTCCCAGCTACTCAGGAGACTGAGGCAAGAGAATCACTTAAGCCCAAGAGCTGGAGGTTACTGTTAGCTTTAATGCCATGGCACTCTACTGAGGATGACAAAGTGAGAGTCTGTCTCTAAAACAAATAAATAAACAAACAACGTCACCATCATTAATATACCTCAGGGTAGACCAGTAACTGTGAACAGTTTGCAACATCTGTAGATTCATCAAGCTGGATACTAAATGTTGGAAGTGGAGCAGATTGAATTTCCTGGATTACCTGATCAGCAATATCAGCAGACATGTCATCTATTCTTCTGTGGACAGTGTCGTTAGATAAGGAAATTGCACTCAATTTCGTAACAAATTCGTCTCGGATCATAACTCGAAAAATGTCTTTGGCCATCGATAACAGTAAATCCTCAGCGATGGTGTGAGGTTTCCTAGCTCTGGCGATTCTGAGTGCCCCAAATATGAAGCCTCAACGGCTGCCACGTTTTGTTTGTGGGACTTGCCACCAGGGTCAAGTCTGGCTTTCTTGAGTCCATCAGCTTTGCTTCTAAAATAGTTGGTATCCTTGACGGCAAAGCTCGGATGCTTGCTATCGAAATGGCCTTTTAGTTTGTTCAGCTTCATAGATTCGGCTGATGGAACTTCACAACGAATAACACATTGTGGTTTCTCAATCCCTGCTGTGATCATTGAGGTAAAACCATACTGTAAAAAATCCTCACTATGTTTTCTTAATGTTCTTCTACACGATCCATTGTCGTGGGATGGTTTGCTAATGAAAATAATATATAACAGTAGCTTTAATAATACAAGAGATGATACATGGCATAGTTCAGTCAGTACAGTTCACTAAAGTTTCCTATGAGTTACTGTCTCGGTGTTGTTTTTTTTACATACCTGTTACTATCACAAGGGAGCAGTGTTCACATCAACAGCAGCTGAACATAAAAAGAA
>CAUYRH010088530.1:0-55901 GCA_963574655.1 Perodicticus potto
CATCCCCAGAACCTAATTGACGCTAGGCTCACTGATGGGGACCGTCCTGCAGTTGTCTAACAGGCTCACTACGGGGGACCATCCTGCAGGTCTCTAACCTCCCCAGAACCTAATTGACACCAGGCTCACTGAGGGGGACCGTCCTGCAGTTGTCTAACAGGTTCACTGATGGGGACCGTCCTGCAGTTCTCTAACATCCCCAGAACCTAATTGACACCAGGCTCACTGAGGGGGACCGTCCTGCAGTTCTCTAACAGGTTCACTGATGGGGACCGTCCTGCAGTTCTCTAACAGGTTCACTGATGGGGACCGTCCTGCAGTTCTCTAACAGGCTCACTGATGGGGACCGTCCTGCAGTTCTCTAACAGGCTCACTGATGGGGACTGTCCTGCAGTTCTCTAACAGGTTCACTGATGGGGACTGTCCTGCAGTTCTCTAACATCCCCAGAACCTAATTGACGCTAGGCTCACTGATGGGGACCGTCCTGCAGTTGTCTAACAGGCTCACTGATGGGGACCATCCTGCAGTTCTCTAACATCCCCAGAACCTAATTGAAACCAGGCTCACTGAGGGGGACCGTCCTGCAGTTGTCTAACAGGTTCACTGATGGGGACCATCCTGCAGTTCTCTAACATCCCCAGAACCTAATTGACACCAGGCTCACTGAGGGGGACCGTCCTGCAGTTCTCTAACATCCCCAGAACCTAATTGATGCCAGGCTCACTGATGGGGACCGTCCTGCAGTTGTCTAACGGGCTCACTGATGGGGACTGTCCTGCAGTTGTCTAACAGGCTCACTGATGGGGACTATCCTGCAGTTCTCTAACAGGCTCACTGATGGGGACCGTCCTGCAGTTGTCTAACGGGCTCACTGATGGGGACTGTCCTGCAGTTCTCTAACAGGCTCACTGATGGGGCCCGTCCTGCGGTTCTCTAACAGGCTCACTGATGGGGACCATCCTGCAGTTCTCTAACATCCCCAGAGCCTAATTGACGCCAGGCTCCCAGTCTGCACTCAGTGCGTGTTTGCCACAGGGAGAGAGGGAGGAAGAGAAGCTTCTCTTTGGTCCAGGAATACGCCGTGGCATAACAAATATGGCATCATTCAGTGTGACGCACAGTTCCTAAGATTCTCAGACAGGACCACTCTCTTCCCACAGTCCCTGCACAACTGCTTCCCCCAGGAGGGTGCTTCTGAAGCCCTCTTCTCTGCCCTCCAGCCACCATTTCCCTTTCTTCGCCCACCAGCATCCTTAGAGCTCTTTGCCATTAGGGTTGTGGTGTCTGGAGATAGACACCAACATCCCTCCTCCCACCACCCAGTTTTTCTGGAGCACTTGGAAGCCTGGCCAGCAGCTGTTCAGGCCACTGTGTGCTGCGCTGGCAGACACCTCCCTCCCCACTGACCACTGGACTTACCTGCATTGGCCACAGGTCGCCAGCACTGCCCTCCTTACACCCCAGTGGGCCCTGGCGATTTTATTAGCTCTTCTATTCTTTCCTCAGTACTCAGGCATGTGTCCACAGGGAAAGGAACTAAATAAAATCTTGGAATGACTCTCTCCTCTATGCCTCTGAACCCTGTCCTCACTCTGTGATTCTCAAGGCCCCTTCCCTTAGGACAGAGGCCTTGAGAGGAAGCTCCCACTCAGAGGCCATACCCGAGTTCTAGGGTGAGCTGGGCTCCCAGGAGTATCTTCTTCTAGAAAACACACTTCTTGTGCAGGTAGGGACTTTAATGCCTTGGTTTCCAATATAATCCCTGTAGCTCCAAGAAGGCTTCAACAGAGTAGGACAACCATTTAGGGCAGCGGTTCTCAATCTGTGGATCACGACCCCTTTGAAAGAATGAAAATACATCACAGAATTAGGAAGGTTGAGAACCACTGATTTAGGGGCTGGAGTCAGCTGGACTTGTGCTTAGAACCAGACCATACCACTCACTGGCTGCGTGACCATCATCAGATTACTAAGACTTTCCAGCCATGGTTTCCCAGTCTATTAAATGAGATGATTCCTATCTCACAGGCTGTCAGAGGTTTATGTGAGTGAAAATATGGAATGAAGATAGGGTGCTGCTTGCAGTTATTAGATGCTAAATCCAGTAAGGAACAATTTGACAGAAATCTTTGACTTTACCTGCCGATGAACTAACCTCTGCTTGGACATCCCAGCCAGAGAGCTTGTGAGAGGTTCCTACAGTAGCTGGGGGTGCACATACCTGAGCTCACCTGTTCTACCCAGGGCTAAAATCCATACCTGTTTGCCAGAATCCCCTGGAATGTTCTAGCAGGGCTAACTGGGCCATGCCTGCCGAATTCTGTAGCATTCAGGAGAACACTTTCATCAGTGTGCAGACAGAACTCAGGTGCAGATGCAGGAGAACCCCCTTGGCAGAGTCGGCTGGGTAGGGAGCACAGGGTAGGTTTGGAGAAAACCTACAGAGGTGCATCTATTGTCCCTTGGACGTAGGACAATTAACCATTTCTGGGTGGTAGAGGTGGTGGTGGAAAGGAAGCTAGCATCAGCTAACTTTGGGCTTCCTGGACTCCTAGGGGTCTTTCAACCATTTGCGCCCATGACCACCTCCTCATTATTGCTGCTATTGATGCCTACGCACTCTGCTTAGCGGACAATGCCTTCTGACCCCTGCCCCACACTCTGAACCAGAGACTGTCCTGCACCCGGGTCAGACAGCATAGTCTGGACTCTGACTTCCATCCCTTTGAGCAGTTAAGAGAACAGTCTTTAGAATCAGCACTGACTTCCCCTACTGGCTATACCATTGGGGGGCAAATCCCATACTGTCTAAAACCTTTAATTTCTTCCAAGTGTAAATGGAAACAGTCCTACCTGCCTTACAAGTTTGCAAAAGAAATGAGATACTGCATGCAGAGCAAGTCTGGCACATAGCGTGTCTGCTGTTTTGGGGTGCCCTGGGGGTGGGGCTTGGTGGTGGATAGATGACTTGCTCTAGCTGAAGTAGCCTCTGGTTCCAAGTACGGCCAAGTATTCATTTCTCGGTGTCTGAAACAGTACCTCTGCATGAGAAGGAGCGCTTAGAACGTGTCAGGCGGTTAGAACAGAGAGCAGGGGCCGGGGGCAGCTGTCCAGCCTCAGCAAGAACCTGGGTGCCAGGTCAAGGGGCCGCTCTCAGAAAAGAACCCTTTCCTTGGTCTGTGCATGCATTGCTTTGGGGACCAGGTGATTATAGTTTAAGATGAGTTGGGGAATTTCCAGGCTGCCTGAGACACGTCTGCAAACCTTAGTACTTAGTTCTGACAGCAAATGCTGAAGCGGAAAAAATATTTCCATCCATCTGCACTAATCTCTTGTTTCTCTAGCAGTTAGAAAGGGGGGAGGGGGGACGAATTAAAGGCTGCATCAGAAAAAAAAGGGGGAAGAGCCAGGCTTGCGCTTAGTCCCTGCCAGGCCATTTTCTAGTCGGGACAGGAAATGCCAAACTTCTGCGCCTATTGGGTGGAGGTGCTGGGAATATAATCGTTTGCACTGTGATAATTGAAGGCATTAAAGAAAGCGCAACTGAAAAACTTCCAGAAAAAGAAAGGCACTCAGAATTCAAAGCAGCTCCCTCCCTCTCCAGCCTCATGGCCACGGTGAGAAGAACGCTGTATTGGTCGGGACCAGGTCTCCCTTCCACGTACCAGCAGAACCCACCCATCTGTGGGCCAGACAAAACCCAAACCCCGGCACCTTCTCCACGTGTGTTTGCAGACCTTCAGTGTTTGTGTGTAAACCACTCCTTGAGCTGCTATCAGTTACTGCTTGCAGGCCCTCACTCCAGGGAGCACAAACCCGTCAGGCTCTGCGCAAACCTTCAGTTATACAATCTGTGTCTTGTTAGGCTGCCCATCAAGTTAGCATGTGCTTGTGTTGGCTTGAGCTGGCAGTTCCCAGTGCTTCTGGAGCCTGGCCAGGTTGACAACATATATCCACGGATTAAACCATTAAAACCATAATGGCTTCTTCCCCCTCCTCCCTCCTCTTTCCTTTCACCCATTCAGAGCCAAGCAAGTCTCTCAAAGGACAAGAGGCTCCTGCCCATTCATCTCCTAGGCCAGATCTAAAGTAGCAGCTGAGTAACTCTGACAACACAAACATAGTTGCTTCATAGGATCGGTGCTTGACTTTTAAATCTCTGTCATGCATATCATTGGGCGATAAGCATTTTCTTCTCATTAACTTATTATTTTTGTTTCCTTGTGGATCTTGGCTTCAAGGACTAGGTGTGCCTGCATCTCAGGTGTGGAAAGACTGAAGCTGGCCTGATGCCTTCAGTGGCCATCAGAACTCTTACGTGATCAGGTATCTGCTGGGCATCATGTACCTTGCACCTAACACTGTGCAAGGCACTGCCGATACAGAAGTGATCATCTGTCTGGTCCCTAATGGGACCAATCAGAATCCAAACACTCACAGATCAGCATGATGCAGCATGAGAAAAGAAACCGTATATGAGGGAGGGTGGCAACTTAGGGGCAACAGAGACTCCAAAGAACAGCACTGAGAACATAAAGTAAGATTTGCATCTGATTTTGATGGAATGGCCGGTCTTGGGGGAAGAAGATGAACAAAGCCTTTATAAACTGGCACTTAAGAGTAAAGACTCTGGAGACAGGTGGCCTTGGCTAAAATCTCAGCTGTACTTCTTGCTAGCTGCGTGACCTTGGGCAAATCACTTAACCTCTTTGTCAGTTTCCCCGGTTATAAAATGAGAATGAGAATGATGGTATCTGTCTCACGAGTTGCTTTGAGGTTCTGTGAAACAATATCTGTAAAACACACAGCTAAAATGCAGTAAGGTTGGTGGAGGTGCAGGGAGAATGCAGAATTGGATGGTCTGGAGTGAAGAGCATGTGTTGGGATCTGGAGAGAATTAAGTGAAGTGGACTCTGGAGGGCCTGAGGAGTCATTCAGAGAAGTTCGCAGAGTGACAGAAGTTGGAGAAGTAAGAAAGGGAACTGTTTATAGAGGAAGGGAAAATTGGTGTGTCTCCAGTTCATCCTTTCTGGTCACTTAAATCTAAATCCAGTGCCTGCTCACTCATTAAATCAGCTGGGCAGACGTCTGATCGGCCATCCCAATGGGCCAAAGCATCAGCCTACTTTTTGGTCAGGTATTTTATTTTCAATCAGATGAACAATTGCAGTGCCTAAATCGGTGTCTATGTAAAGTGCCATGGCAACTCTTGCACCTGCTTCCTAAGATTGTCACCCAAAGCCGAGGCTGGTTTCAGGGGGACAGGGGAAAATGGCTGGCTCATTTGCTCTTGGCAATTGCCCCAGCAATTTCTTAAGAGCAGCATGCTTGTCAAGTGTGTCAGCCATAAGCTAATGATTTTATGATAAAATCAAAGATTTTTCTTTAACACACCTCTATGAAATTATGTAATCTTGGAGTGAGAAGAAATAATCTAATCTTCAGAGCACTGAGAAGGAGATGAAGCCATGTAGCTCTGTGGACTGGGAAGAAGTGTCCCCAACTTCATGTCCTCATTTCAGGCATTTTTTCCCTCATTTTGCAAAAAGTGCTGTTTCCATTTACTTTGGGAACTTCTGAAGTAAGTTTTATAATCCCTACTGGCTGCCGGAAAGTATAGAGAACGCTTCCTCTCATATAGCAAGCCCACACCCAATGCCAGCAGAGAAATGAGGAGGAAAACATTAAGCATTGAATAGGAAAGGAATGGGGAGAGGTTTTCACATACGTGGCTCTGCCATAAACCTGTGGAGCAACACAAAACCCTTTTCTGGAGGATCCTGGGACTCAGCAGCAGAAAGAACGTTCATGACCTTTTAATCCAGTGTTCCTTAAAGTGCGTTCCGCCAGTTTCCCAAGATGTTTAAAGGAATCACCTTTCACAGTCCACTAAATTTGGAAATGATGGCTTAATACATTAACATGAGTTTCGGAGTCTAATACGCGACCATTAGCAATGTGACTCACCAACAAAGAGGTGTAAGCATGAACCACGTTCCTGAGTTTTTGTTGTTGTCATGTTATGTTTTGTTTTTGTGAAGAACTCTTTTATTTTAACAACATCTCCCAGCATTTGTGTTCTGTGAAGTTTTAAGACTCACTGATTTTTGTCTATTACTTTAGTTTACAGATGAGGAAGTTGAAACAAAGTCACTACCAAGTTCATGGCTGAACTCAGCCTCCAGCCCCATTTCTCCTGAACCTTTCCTTCAGAGTTCTGGAATGAAAATTAAAAAGGCTAAGATATCCATTAGTTGGAATTGTCTGCATGTTTCAGGGAAATTATGTTTTTAGGATGTTTTTTAACATCCATGTATTTTGTTTGATCTCTTTGGGTCAGTGCTCCTGTTTGCCCCTCTTTTTTGTTACACAGAGGCAAGCAGCCATGGAGTATCTGTTATAGTATAGTCCTCTGTGCAGGAGACTTGCAGGGAAGGAAAAGGAATATGTAATTTCTATTACTCCTGCACAAAAAGTGCCCAGTAGAAATGGCTGTACCAAGCAAGATGTAGCCATCACTGCATTATTGCCAATCTCTCAGTCACCATACTAGGCATTTTACATTTGTTTTAGCTCATTTGTTCCTTATAGCAACTGTTACTAGATTTTATTATTTTACTTTTTGGGGATTTTTTTGGAGGGGGGGAGACAGAGTCTCACCCTGGGTAGAGTGCTATAGCATCATAGCTCACAGTAACCTCAAACTATTGGACTCAAGCGATCCTCTTGCCTCAGCCTCCCAAGTAGCTGAGGCAATAGGTACCCGCCACAATGCCTGGCCGTTTTAGAGATAAGGGTCTCACTCTTGCTCAGGCCGGTCTTGAACTTCTGAGCTCAGGCAATCCACCTGCCTTGCCTTCCCAGAGTGCTAGGATTACAAGCTTGAGCCACTATGCCTGGCCTTATTATTTTACTTTGAATAAGACATTTAATTCCTCTGTGCTTCAGTTTCCTCATCTATCAAATGGGGATAGAATTCCCTGGGCTGGTTGGGAAGATTGGATATAATTATATAAGCACCTGTCCTCATGTCTGCCATATACTAGGCAATTAACACATAGTCATTCACTTTTGGGGGTAAAATTTATATTATGAAGGGTATTATAAAATCTCACTTTCCTCTCTCCCCACCTCTAGCCAAGGAAATTAGACCATAAACAACATTTTAGACAGTCATATGTTTTGGCAAAGAGGCAATAGACCACATTAGCCTGCTAAATCCAGATGACTCTCCAGGACAGCTTCTTATCGAGATGAAATGGAATTTGATCCTCGATGCACATGAAGGCTCAGGTAATTTGAGTCTGGTGTTTAATCCAATATGAACATCCTTTGTATGAAATCTCTGCCATCACCACTTTAGGAAAATTAATATTTATATCAAACATCTTCTGTAATGAGATATGAACCTTAGCCCACCAAAATTCTAGCTCAGATTTTAGATGTGTGTTCTCATGTTTCTGAATAATTTATATATCCAATTGGAGAAATAAAGTGGATGAACGATTTCAAAGGAAGACATCGAATCAAAGCAGATCACTAATTATTCCCTTTTCAAGGTATCTTGCATTGGGGGAAAAAAGACTCTGAAATCAAACATGCCTCGTAGGTCGTTTTGAATATTAGTTACATTTACAAAACATTTTTTAGGCTAAGCCGTGGGAAGTAGGGGACATAAGGTGATTGTATTTGGGGACCCAGTGTTTATATTTGAGAAGAAAACATGGCAGCTCTCTAGGATAATCAGCAAGGTCTTTCAGAATAGTTTATAACCTCTCTGTGTTTTTCCCTTTTCCATCATATACCCACTACTCCCTTCCCCTTTCTCCATGTAACTTGCTTTTATCCTTTAAGATCGGGTGTCACCTCCTCCAGGAAGCTTTCCTGACCACTAAGTGGCTTAAGGAGTCTTTCTCCATTACCATGGAGCCCTTTGCTTTTTCTGGAATTATTAGTACATGAGTCTGTCTGCTTCCCTCACTTGCAGCACCCTCAGGCCTGCGCAGTATCCTTTTCGCCCTTTCTTTTACCAGGCACAATGACTGTCACATAGCGGGTCTTAAGATTATGTATAATTAAGAGAATGAAAATAAATCCTAGGACCTTAGGCCCCGCTGCTGCATCGTATAGCTGGGGAGGAACAGGTGTTTTGGAATGGATGGACCCACGGCTGCAAAGGCCTCGTGCAGCAACTCGTTCTTCCATACTGAGAAGGATGGCGGGCAGAGGAGGCCTCACCTCCCTGCCTGGGCAGTGTTCCAGAGTGGTTGTTGAGAGGATTTCATACCTTTTTCTGCAGTGAGAATGAGGGCTGAGCTCACATCTTTGAAGCACTTACAGCCTCCAAAGTGTTTATTCCAGTTATAGGCATGTTGTAATAACACCTCACTTAAATGCATATCATAGTTCAGTCACTTATCATCTGTGTGTCTGTCTCATTCATTGTCCTGACTCAGTTTTGAGTCACCACTGTCTAGCACGGTGCCTAGTACCTAAGCTGAATGCTGCCAGCGGGCTGTGAATGAAGACTGGTCTACCTAGCGCTGTTCCTTCCGATCTCACTTGATTTAATCCACATGGCAACATTGTGAGGCTGATAGGACCAAAGTTATCCCATTTCACAGATGCGGAAACTGCCCATCTGAAAAATTTGAGAACAGGCGCATTATCTCATAGCTGATAAAGAGTGGGACCAGGACTCATGCCCCCAGAGCTCTGATGCTTGAGTCATGCCCCTGGCTCACAGCTCTGTCTATTCTTTATTATAGACTAAGAACGTATTTGATAATTGAAGGGATGAAGGGACCTACCAAGATACTTTTCCCAGGACAGAAAGAGTAAGCATCATAACAGGAAACAACTACTATTCATTGAGTCCTAAAGATGAATACTCAATAAATGGCACGCACTTTTTACAAGTCACTCGAACACACTAACAAACCACCAGATAGCTGCTGTTTGTGATTGCGTCTCACCCATGAGAAAATGGAGACACGGAATGTTTATCAAACTTGTGCTTGGCCACCACAGAGGTAAAGCACAGAGGCATGATTTGAACCTAGGCAGTTTGAGTTCAAAGTCCCTACTCTTAACAACTCTGCTATATACTTCCTCCCCTGACCAACCACTTTTCTTCTAGCTTGTCTTTGTTTTCTAGCAAGTCAATGTTTTGTGAGCACTTTTGACCTTGGACAAATTACCTGTCTCACCTGGGTCTCTGCTTCCTGATTTGTGAAATGAAGAAATTAATACTTACCTTTTGGAATTGCTGTGAGAATTAAATGGTAATACAAGAAGAATGTGCTTTGTAAGCTATAAAGCATTATACAAATGAAAGTTATTATTGCCCAGTGAAAAAAAGCAACAAGCTATTGTAATAATAATTCTATTGAACAAGTGTTTATCGAGTTCATACTGTGGGCAAAGCATGATCAAAATAAGAGAAATAATTCTATTCATCACTGAACATAATGCTATTAAATTTCCATCAAGAGAATCTGCTTCTCCCTGTTTCTTTTTGTTACAAACCTGCTTGGTGAAATTACCTAACAAGAAACAAAACAAAACCAGGTAAAGCAATCTTGTTTAAAATTGCGCCAGCAACTGCAAGGTTGTTTATTATTTTCTAACTGTTTGCAATAATGCGCCATCCTGCTCAAAAGCTTTGTCTACCATTATTGCAATTTCAGACATCATCTGCCCTCTTTGGAGAGTATGTCTGTAAACTGTTCTTTTCTCAGTGGAATAAACAAAATGGATAAACCAAAAGCATGTTCGAGAGCTGCAAGAAAGAAACAGAGAGACTTTAGGACTGTCGGGATTGGAAGTCAGCATTCTTGGTTGGATCTGATTCTTCTCTCTGCATCCAGGCTCTATGACCTTGAATAAGTCATGTGTGTGGGTTAGGCCTCTATTTCTTCTGCAGCAAAATACAGCAATTGTAACTTTCAGTTTATAAAATCTTTTACACTGTGTAAATGTGAGTTATTGTTATTATGTTGAATTGCCAAGAATATTTAGCATCTTCTTGAAACTATTTGTACTACAAATCCTGTGGCTCAGTGGGTAGGCCACTGGCCCCATATACCGAGGGTAGCAAATTCAAACCCAGCCCCGGCCAAACTGCAACAAAAATTACCCAGGTGTTGTGGTAGGTGCCTGTAGTCCCAGCTACTCGGTAGGCTGAGGCAAGAGAATCGCCTGAGCCCAAGAGCTGGAGGTTGTTGTGAGCTGTGACGCAAAAATAAATAACTAAAAATAAAAAAGTTAAAAAAAAAAACCCAGGAATTTTAAAAGCACTCAACCTCTGGGTAAACTTATGTATGGCAGCAGTACAACAGCTGATATTTATTGAATGTAACTATGTAACTACATATACTAAATGTTTTACCTGTGTTATCTTACTGGCTGATGTTCATTGGTTCTTTAAATTGAAAGAATTCCGGCAGTCTGGAATAATACACATAAATTCAGGTGGCTTTTAAAAAGATGTAAAGAGCAAATGAATAGGATAAATCAAAGCAAGAGATAACTGGAGAAAAAGGCCCATTTTTCCTCAATAAGTATGTATTGAATTGAAGTCTTTCATTACTGGATGGCCACAAAGAGGAACAAAGCACGTCCCTGCCCTCAAGAAGCTCTCTGCCCCGCTCCTAACATGATGAGAGCTGAAAAAGACCCAGCAAATGCTGAAAGGTCGCCGCAGAAATAATTGTTCCTGCTTGGGGATCATGGAAGGACTTCAAGAAGAGGTAGCACTTCACCCAAAACTGAAAGGCTTAATAGGATTCCCCCTTGGAGTTTTGGGAAGCAGACTCCTCCCACTTTCGTTAAGTCCAGTAGAAACCCCACTGGAGTCAGTGGCTGATGAGAACCAGACCCATTAGTAGCCAAACCGGGGCCCTCCTCCCAGGAGCTACCTCCAGAAAGCAATGATTTCACCATCCTCTTATAAGGAGGATCTGAGTCCCACCCTTACATTTATGAGAAATTCCTCCTTGAATATGTCCAGAAATTCTTTAAGATGTAGTTTCTAGCCTACACAGCTAGAAATGATTCTGAAAGTTTCAGTAATCTTAAGCATTCTCATCCTTTTGTAAAGTTCGAGATGTGTTTGTGACACATCACAGGTGGTATGAAATGGAAGCTTTTTTAATTTTTTTGAGATAGTCTCTCTCCGTCACCCGGGGTAGAAGGCCATGGTGTCACAGCTCACAGCAACCTCCAACTCTTGGGCTCAAGCGATCCTCTTGCCTCAAATGAATAGGATAAATCAAAGCAAGTAGCTGAGTAGCTGGGACTACACGCATACACCACCACGCCTGGCTAGTTTTTCTATTTTTAGTAGAGACAGGATCTCGCTCTTCTTCAGGCTGGTTTCAAACTCCTGAATTCAAGCAATCCACCCACCTTGGTCTCCCAGAGTGCCAGGATCACAGGTGTGAGCCGCCGCACCCGGCCAAAATGGAAGCCTTATCAGTTGACATCACTTATAAACCAGGTGCAGATACAGATGGAAGGAGGAGCAGGTGGAAGATGTAAGGCTGTGAGTTTGTACAAGGGTGTCAAGTGCTGTCTCCCTGCTAGGGGATCTGTGGCGAATGGGAGGGGACACCCGTGGGCAAGACAGAGGTGAAAAAGTGTTTCTGCAACCTGTCCTCTGCACGCTGCAGGGGAGCGCCCAGCTCAGAGTTCAGATGAGGCCACGACAATTGGAGCAGAAGTGGAGGGGGGCGCTGCACTGCGGCTTTGTGTTCTCACACGTGGCAGCTGCTCTGCGGTCCTGTCCAGAGCTGCACGCCATTCTCACGTGTGCAGTGACACCAGGCTCGGAATGGAGCCGGCCATGGGGATGCTGTGGGACCAGTTGTTTTTTTTTAAACAATGCTGAGTTTTTTCCCCTTCTGCTCCATATTGAAAGGCTTTATCTCTGTGAAGCAGTGCTGGTAAACAGCCTAACCTGAGCAGCCAAGCAAGGGTTGCGGCTGGTGACTTCCAACCTTTTCATCCTGGACAGTCAGGGACAGTTTGGCTGGCCTGGGAATCACGTGGGCTCAGCAGGCCACATTAGGCTGTCAGCCTCATGCGAGAGGGACCGTAGTGAGGTGTGTCTGTGCTCCTGGGTAGCCAGGTGCCTGGCACCCGCAAAGTGCTGCAGAATTGTTGGTGAAGGGAAGAATCAAGGCTATATTTCATCACTTCAGCTCAGCTTAGAAAGACCGCTCCTATTTTCTCCCTGTTTGCTGCTCGCCATCTACTTCAACTCAACCCTGCCCGTTTTCTATTTGCCAATTCATATCCTTGTGTCTCACCTCTGGAACAGCTGTCTGCCAGCACCCGCATTCATTGCTGCCCGTCCTGCCTGGGTTATGCTGTCACTCCCTTCTACCTTCAGGCTTTGGAGCCAGGAGAGAGCAGAGCCAGGTTCCAGTTTCGAATGGTTTAATGGGTTAGATGGAAACATCTCGGTTTCCGCGGAGCCGAGAGTAGGGCCGTAGCTTCATATTTTACATTGGGGATAGTCATGGGGTGTGGAAGGAATCTGGGCTCGAACTGAAAGATCCCGCTATGTAACCTGGTGCTGTTCCTTAACATGTATAGCATCTTAGCCAAGCCACGTGACTTCTCTAACCTCAATTTTCTCATCTTTAAAATAGGAAGAAACCATGCTTGCCACAGGGGAGTCATAAGGATTAAATGAGGTTGCTTATATAAAAGTGTTTGGCATAAATTAAGTATTGTTGTTTTTATTTCCCCCTGACAGAGACTAGTGCTAGCTGGGAACGTCATCTATTTTTAGTTACTATTTATTGAGTGCCTGAGGAAATGAACCATGGAGACAGAGAGAGTATTTTGCCTTCCAGAAGCAACTCCTATAACTCACTTGTAAATGTTGGCATTTTGGCATAAAAAGAAAAAAAAATGGATTTGTTTCTCTTAAATGCATGGTGTCTAGCAGAAGTAGAAAATATTTTTTTATTCAATTTTTTTTTCCTATAACACCTGTCATTTGTTATTTTTGTGCCATATTTGCCTGGGAATAAAAAAAGGGTTCTGCAAGTAGTCTTGTCTCCATCTGTCCTCTGGAAAGAACTTTAAGCCATCTCTTTTTCCTTTTTTGCATTTTTTTGGCCGGAGCTGGGCTTGAACCCACCACCTCTGGTATATGGGGCCAGTGCCCTACTCCTTGAGCCACAGGCGCCGCCCAAGCTATCTCCTTTTCATGTACCTTTTAAGCCATCTGGGCATCCCAAGCGTGTCTCATGTGACCTTGTTGCCTTAGCTGTCTTCACTTTCTCCATGGATCTCGATAGTGACATCCTCAGAAGTTGTAAGGTAGAAAACAGAAGCTCAGCCAGGATGTCCCAGGAGAGCACCACCACCCCTGAGATGCTCGTGGACATGGTGCTGGTGCTGCCTGTGGATAGCACCCATGCCATTTCTGATGCCCACAGGTAGTTGTCCCAGAGACCCTGAGGCCCACTGCCCTGCCTGTTAGTGCTGCCAGTGCTACTGCAGCTCCTGCCAATACCCAACTTGGGTACCAGCCCCGACTGCTGGGGCTACAGGCAAATCAACCAGAACCTCACCGTGCACTGGCCAGGTGCTACCCATGATTTTTTCTGGAATTGGCTCTTTTTGGTTTCATTTTGTTTCCCCATGCAATTGCAGCTGCCCTCCCATGGGACACAGAACAGTAGGGGTGAGGGCTGTGCTCCACTCAGAATCACACTCACCCTCATCCTGGGCCATTGGCCTGCAAGCTTCCCTAGGAACGCTGTTTCTTCCTAGAGGCTCCTGGGTCTCCTGCACATAACCCACAGTGTATATCACCTTTCCTCTGGACCCGTGCGACTCCGAGAGTGAGCCCAGCCTGGACTCGGTGGGTTCCTGCCACTTTCCTGGCTCTTCAGTGTCCAGCTGCTGGGAGAACCTATGGCCACCATTGGCCAGGTGCAAAAGGCAGGAAGCAGAATCTATCTTGTTGATTAAGAACTAGGCTGATAGGAAGATTCCTTCTGGCTCTTCGGGCCAATCAAGTGACTTTAACTGATCCTGCCTTACCCGCAGAGGTGACCCCACAATTCCAGGTCCCATTGCACAGACTTAATAGATAAGCTTAGGTACCAGTGTGAGTTGCCTTGGGTTTGCCAAGAAAGTGCCCCTTGCTTGCACCGATTATTTTCCCTTCTCTAAAATACAGTTCTGTCTGTATTCCTTTTTTTCTAACACAACTTCTTAATGGAATGTGTGTTTTTGGACATGTGGGGGACGGAGCACTAATGGAAGGAATTTGGAGAAAGAAGCCTTTTCCTCCCCTGGCAGTGAGAAGGCTGTTTCTTCTAATGAGCTCTGCTCTTGGGAGTTGTACCCTGAAGAGTCTTCTCGGGTCTCTCATCTTCTCTGCAGCAGCCACGATGTAACAATGTTTCCCCTGACAGGAGCTCGGGCAAGCCTCTGTCCAGGATGAGAGCCAACCTGGTGTGCTGGCCAGTTGGCACCACCTGCATACACGCCAGAAGCCAGCATAGGGCTCTGTCCCCAGAGAGACAACTTTTCAATGCCTCAATCCTGCCAACAGGAACCTTGGAATACATATTTCCCTTAAAAAAGAGAGACGAGAGCTCCTGGTTTTCTCTGTGACATGTACAGTTGATACGATCCTGACTTTTCAGGGAGAGGGTGGGAAGGGAAATGATGTTTTATAGATTATCTCTCCACTGCGGCACCGAATTGCTGGATTTGCTGGGTACATTCAACTACAGCCTTCTTCCCCTCTGCCCTTAAGCCAATCGGCTCCTTGCCTTTTCTGCTCCCAAAGCAGAGTAGGCTGTTTGCTTTTTTGTTGTTGGTTTTTTCTATTCATTTTGCTGGTACCAGGCATCTGTATCATCCGCCAGCTGTGACCTCTGTGGGAACTGGTACACCTGCACCTTCCCCTGGTGCTGAACCTAGGCCACTGTCAGCAGGAATTCAGACCACACTGCGTGTGTAGCACCCTTGGCCACAGGGGTCTGGGGTGCAGTTTTAAAGTGTTACTCTTATTCTGGAATATTTCTAGACTTCTGCAGGGACAATCATTGGGAATGGTTTCTTGTCTTCTGGGACATACAAGGAAGCAACCATCAGGGATTCTGGGCCGTGCTATTTAATGCAGATTTATGGGATTTTTTTCCCCACCTGCAAGTTCACCCATTAAGACAGTTTGTATAGCGCTCACTGTGGTCACTGTGGCCAGCTAGGTCTAGACCAGCGGTCCCAGCTCTGGTTGTATAGGAGAATCTCCCAGGGGCTTTTAAATGCTCCATCTCAGACCAGTTAAATCAGACTTGCAGGGCAGGACGGGGTGGGCTGAGCCGCAGGAATTTTTAAAGCTCCCCAGGTGCTTCTGTCTTGTTCTGCGCACATTGTCACCCTTTTGCTTTATATGAATTCTTTGACAGCTGGAGGACCTTGTGTGAGTGTGTGTATGGTTTCCCCATCCACAGTAATGGATGACAGACCAGCTATGGCACAGGCCTCGGTTTTATGGTTTATAAAGCTAGTAGGAGTGATGTGTTTATTCTCATTTTATAGAACCTCTATCTCCCTTTGACTAGCTACTCCCTTTTGTGAAATAGCTGGCCGAGGTTAAAGATGCCAGACTTGGACAGTGGCACTGCATGGGGCCCTCACTGGGCCAAGACGCTCAGCCTTGTTCGCATAAGCATTGTCCTCTAAAACAGTAACTGAACCTTCACATTGAAAATGGAATCCTCTTGAAACCCTCATCGAGATATAGCACCCCTTTTAAAGTATGACTTTGATTACGGCAGAGAACAAAGTGCCTTGAAACAGTGACTGTAAGAGCCAGAACGAGATGTAATAGAATCAGAATTGACATTCCTAAGCTAACTTAAAATGTGAAAAAAAAAAAAAAAGAATAGAAGTAAAGAAATTGAAGAAGTTAAACCCTAAACCTGGCGGTGCATTTTTAAAATTTCCCACAGGACGTGGCAGTCCTTCTCAGCACCCTGGTCTTAACCCCTGACATCATAGCAAGGTCACCTTCCTTTCTAAGGCACTAGTTGAAGGACTAAGAAGATGCTGCTGGGCATAGCTACTTGGATGTGATTTAGAACATGATACCAGCAAAGATAGATACAGGGACCTGTCTCCCGCTTCCTTGATTTGGGTGAAGCAATTACAAAGGGGAGTGCGTGCTAAAAATAGAAAGTTGTTATTCATTCTACAAAGGTAGGAAAGAAAATCTAATAAATTTGACCTTCGGTGAGCTGCTATTTCAACTCTAATATCGAGCTTCATAGGCTTGATAATATTATTACCTGTTATTACCCTTATTTTTTCCAGAATGTGTAAGGGCAGCGAGGGCCATCCTTGGAGTGGTGTCATATTCTTTGTGCTTATGCTCAGCCTCTTGTGTCCTCCCCAGGCCCATCCCAGGCCATGTCTCTATTATCACTTTTGCACTTGAACCTCAAGATTAAAGACCACCGAGTGTGTTTTGAAGGAGAATAGGGAGATTAAAGATAAAGAGAAAACCTAAGTGTGTGTATACGTGCGTCATGCGTAAGGTGTTCTAACAGCCAGACTCTGCGCATTATCAGCAACAGGAAAATTCTTTTAAGTGATAATCTTATAAACTGATTACAGGTCACTGCTCACATGAATGTGCGCCTGAAGCTACATCCCCAATTTGAAGGATAAGACATGAGAAACCTAAACACACACCTTTTTATCCATGGACAAATAATTGTAGAGCACCTTGCTTAACACACATAATTAGCCTAGTGAATAGAAATGTTAAACAGAAGGTGGGCTCTTGATCTTGACAATGAGCAGTAGAGGGAAGAGCGCTGCCTTTGGTTTTGGTCTGACGTGGGTGTATATCCCAGCTCTGCTGATTACAACTGGGTGCCCTTGGGCCTGAGATATAAATTCACCAAGACCCAGTCCACATCTAGTTGTAAGGTTTGAAAGAGCTACTGTGTGCAGAGTACCTGCCCATTATTTTAGGGGCCCCATAAATAGCTATTTTTACATTTAGCTATGGCTATGCCGATATTTGTTTTCAGCTGGATCATCAAGTGAAAAAAAAAATCCACAGTTTCAAAAAATTAAGAGAAATCTTCCCAAGATATTATGGATTAAGTTTTAATTCAGCCTTCTAGGGAGGGTTTGCTTGAAGACTCAGCAGGTTTTATGCACAGAAAATTTGCCTGCTCACTGGACTATTGGGTGATGCAGAGATCAATAATTCACTTTTTAAAAGGTCTGCTTTAGAAAACCATTTCTGGGTAGCAACCACAGTGCTAGCCACCAGTTTCCGGTTCGCATGTCCTTTCTTTTCAAGGGCGAACGTTTAAAACCCTTCCTTACCTCCAGGATCTTTGAAGAGATGAAAAAGATAGATCAGTGATGAGAGGGAGGTCTTGGGTTGCTCATGCTAACGTGTGGAATGACTCATAATTGCATGAAGAAAGAGATCAAAAATTCCTTGTCTTGAGATCTAAAAGTTTTCTTAGAATGCACAGTGAGCACTCACCAAGCAACTAAAAATAAAATAGATAAGTCACTGGAGATCTTCCAAGAATACCTCTGGGTGAGAACATAATATAAAGTGGCTTCTATATCCAGGCAGAGAGCCTGGTTGTGAGGACCCACTGTTGACGATGCCGCTGGTAGCCTTTTCTCCCAGGTATCTCTGGTCCTTCCACCCCAGTCTGTAGAATAATGATTGGAACCAGCCAATTTGGCTGGGGGATGCTAATAGCTAAATGGAATCCTAAGAGACCAACAAGTAAAGAACTTTAAGGGAGCAAAGGATAGCACAGTTGTATCGTACAGAAGCTTGATTGTCATTTTGCCCAACCCCTCCACTTCAAGGACAGGGAACCTGAAGTCCAAAGAAGTGAAACCACTTACTTGTGATCACACCATTATTTTAGGGCCTTTTAGATTCAGCTTGGATTAACTAGAAGTTGAACTGAAACTGACAGGGCTTCCTAGCCACAGCGGTGGTCTATTTAACAGTTTATCACAATACCATACAGATTATAGCCTCTTGGTCTCTCCCAGTTCAGGCTCACAAGTTTAGCTTATTCACTTTTATCTCCTGAGGATGACTTGTTTTCCTATACAAGACCAGTTTTCTTGGCGAATAGGACTTCTGTCGCATAGGAGGAAAAGTTAAGGCCAGTCTCCTTAGTCAACATTTTTTCTTCCTTTTTGTTCTGTTTTCATTTATTAAGGTATTATTAAGGTATTATTTACATGTGATAAAATCCATCAATTATAGATATACAGTTAAATGAATTTTGGTTATTGTATACAATCATATAACTACCACCAGAATCAATACATACGTTCCTCGCCCTTAAAAGTGCCCAATTCCCTCACCAAAGCTTGGTGTCTGGCAACCAAGGATATGCTTTCTGTCACTATATTTTGCCTTTTCTAGAATTTTATTTAAATAAAATCATATAATGCGTATAGTCTTTTGTGTTCACCTTCCTTCACTGAGTGTAATGTTTCTGAGATTCATCCATGTTATTCATGGATGAAATTCATTTCTTTCTATTGCTGGAATGATATTCTACGTAGCATGGCTATACAATTTGTTAATCCGTCCACAGTTGATGGACATTTGAATTGTTCCCAGCTTGGGGCTATCAGGAATCATTGAAGCCAATAGTTTTTTATTTTATTTTATTTATTTACTTTATTTGAGACAAAGTCTCACTTTCTCACCCTTGGTAGAGTGCCATGGCATCACAGCTCACAGCAACCTCAAACTCTTGGGCTCAAGTGATCCTCTTGTTTCCGCCTCCCAAGTAGCTGGGACTACAGGCACGCGCCACAGTGCCTAGCTATTTTTAGAGACAGGGTCTTGCTCTGGCTCCGGTTGGTCTCCAACCTATAAGCTCAGGGCAATCCACCAACCTCGGCCTCCCAGAGTGCTAGGATTACAGGCTTGAGCCACCGCACCTGGCCTGAGGCAATACATTCATTATTGATTTCTTTTATTGACCCAGCCTCTAATTTTTAGGATCTTATATTGTTTATCATCACTACTGTAGTGAAACATTTTCAGAAAGTGCTTATGGGGTGGAAATGCTGGTCCCTGATCCTCCCATCTGTGACTTTGGGGGGAAATCTGTTCATCTTGAAGTAGCAATGTGGGTCCAAAGCTGACATCATGGCCTATTTAGTGTGCTATAGTGTCATTTACTGCCAGGACAGAGTGCAACAAAATGCAATCTCCGGTGTTGACGGTTAATGTACTGGAGTGTTTTTTTTATCTTGCCTTATAGACAGGTGCACACATACAGTTTTCCAGCCATTCTAAGCACTGGAGAGAAAGAAGAGGGGAGCCCAGTGAGCAAATCCCACACTAAAGGCCTTGGGGGCATCAGGCTGGTGTAGCCACTTGGAGCAACCTGGGAAGAGTTGCACTCAGACCTAACAGCAGAGACGTTCCTGAAAAATGTGCTGTCCCCTGGTTATAATTCACTGTAATGAGTGGGGAACAAAAGGTTGTGAAGGGGAGTGGTGACTGATGGCCGACACGGCCGCCCCGTGCTGCAGCTGGCACGGCTCCCGCTGGCGAAAGACATAATATATTATCGCTCCAGGTCGCGTAGTGGTAAATGAACACTTACGGCCGCTATGGCAACTGGATTGATTATCACTGCTACCTCAGGACCGGCCTAGCCCAGTGTTACAAGCGAGCACGTGTGTGCCTTTCTTCCTGTAGCCAGAAGAATGCCTGAAAGGCAATTTGTACAAAATGAAGTCTCCGATGACTGATAGTCCCTCCTCTCCAGCCCGCTATGTCCAGTAGGGAATTTGGGCAAAGCTGGCCCAGACAGTTGGGCCACTCATACCGAGAGGCCTGGCTCCCAGTGAGAGGGGGTAACTGTTGTTGCCATGATAAAATGAATTGATGAATGCATGAATGAAGGAGTGAGCCAGCAGATGAATCCTGAGTGAACTGCCAAGAATGTCTCCAGGACAGGGTTGAGAGTGAGGAGGCCAGCAAGGGTGTCAGGAGTGGCGATGGCCAGGCCAAAGGTCGGAGAGAGCAGGAGGACTAAGGCAGGATATAGCGAGTTGAAATGGACCAATGGGCGATGCCCTGAGCAATGACCCTGATCAGGCCTTTGCTGGTGACAGGACTTTTTATACGTTGCATGAAATAAGCCTAATTTGTTTACAAAGCGGGCATGAGCCATTTCATTTAACCCACAGGCACTGCTTGGAATTTACACATACATCTCAAGTTTTTTTAGTAGCCAAAGAAGCAGCAGCCGTCCATACCACCCCTGGCAGTTTTAGGCACATTCCTATTAGCATTCTAAATGCACCAAGTATCATTTTTATTTTTCCCAATATTTCATTAAAATGTTAAAAATGAGTTATTTCCTAAAGTGATCTAAATATGCACCTGGATCCAGGGTGGGGAATGGGCAGCATTGAGGATGGTTTGTTTACCTTTCTATTTTGATCAGCGGAAGAGCTCTCATTTAGAATTTAGATGTGGAGATATTTGAACTCTGCACGTGACCCGCACCCAAGCTCGACCATTCACAATGGCAAGTCCAGTGGTCAGCCGCCTCTCTGGGATCTTATCTGTACACAGCATGCAGCCTTCCACGTAGGAGCCTACTTGGCGTGGTAATAACGGTCATCTTTATTAATTATGGGAAACGGAATGATGGAGTGACGTTAGAGCAACACTTTTCCAAGTTTCTTTCGTTATTGCCTCCTAAGGAGTTTTTTTTAGACATGGTCTTTCCCCTCCGTCCTCCCCGTTAGATTTTCATACCACAGATACACTCTACATTTGCTGTGTGCTGTATGTATGTGTATCTGTGCTTTATACATAAAAACAGTATATTTTTTTTGTTCCCCAAAAAATGTTCATCTCTTTGGGGGCAATATCAGCTCTGTTCAGAAGGCATGAGCTGGAGAAACCTAGGTTCAAATTCTGCTTCTGCTTATTCTCTTTGTGTAAGCTATACCTTCCTTTTCCTCACGGGCAAATACAGATGATAATATCCATCTCATGGTGTTCCTGAACAAAAGCAAAAAAGAAACATTAGCTACTGTCACTGTTAATGTTATTTATATTTATGTATGTGTTAAAATACAGTAGCTTCACTGGTCCCACTCATGAGTCTCTGAGATATGCGGGCTTGTGTAACATTATCACAAATGTCATCGTCCCCACTTGTCTGATAATATCACAGATGGACAGAGTGATTGGGTGATTTGCTCAAGGTCATGCAAATTGTTAACAGTACCAGAGACTTGAATCGAGATGTCCCGGTTCAGGGCAGCACCTGTGGCTCAAAGGAGTAGGACGCCAGCCCCGTACACTGGAGGTGGTGGGTTCAAACCTGGCCCTGGCCAAAAACTGCAAAAAAAAAGCAAAGAATTTCAGATGTTCCGGTTAGAAGGTTCTTAACTGCACCTTGCTGCCTGTGATGGCACCAGACACTATTGAGCTGGGAAAACCCAAGTTGGAGTTTGGGGTGTTAGAGGAATCACACCCAAGAATGGGCTCATAGGACCAATCACATGGTTTTTGTCCACAGTGTGTAGAAAACAGAATTATCATGACTTTGAACTGATGGTCACACCCCGCTTCAGGAAATCTATGATGATCTTATCTTGTTCTGCTTGCTATCTCACACCTTAATGAGGCAGGATTTCCCTAAGTTTGAAAGACCTTAGCTTTCCAACTAGAAGAGGAGAAGTGCTTTCTTCATCAGGATAAAAGCCTTATGAAATGAACAGTTATAATCACACAGAGGGGAAATAGTACTGAGCTACACCCTTGTTCAATTAAGCTCTGTGCTATCTAGAAGAATTCAGAGACCGCCCGCGCTGGGTCTCCAGCCCTCTCCGAGCCAAGTAGAAGGTTATGTGGCAGACAGGGCAGCCTGAGTTCTGGTGTCAGACATCGTGGGTTCTAATTCCAGCTTTGCCCCTTGCCAGCTGCATGCCCCATTTTTCTCATCCATTAAATGGGTTGATAATAGTAGTATATTCTTTGTAAAGTTGTGATGATGAAATGGGATAATCCAACACAGAGCTTCTGTACAGTGCCTAGAACACAGTAAGTAAATGTTTGCAATTGTTATTGCTGGAGTAGAAATATAAGACACACACTCTTCCTTCCCAAAGCGTAGGGTCTAACACTACTCCTAATACCTATACCTTACATCAGCTCAGTACCACTAGTTGAAATGGTTTTATTTGCGTGGTTTCAGATACACAATTCTTGGCATCTGGAAATTTGTATAATAATACCATCTTCTCCCATCCCCTCAACAAAATGTCTACCTTATACATTTCACCAGTATTAACTGCTAATTTTTCTAACCAACTAAGAGGTACTTAATTCTCTACACAAGAAAAAGATGAAGTGTTGATGACAAGGCTTACTGTGACAGCCCGGTCACAAGGGTGCTTGCTGGTCACTGCTCACAGTGGCTCTCCGGGGAGGATAGAGGCACTGTGATCCACATTTGAGGTGCTAGGTGGTGACAGAGAAAATGCCAAAGTGAATATTTTCACTTGTGTAGCTACCGTGGGTGAAGCTGGACAGAGAAGGCAGACACTGTTAGGTAGGGTCTGCAGGCCTAGCTCGTGTGTGAGGTGCCCTCTGCTTCTCCATCCAGACTGTTTCCGGAAATGTTCTCTGCACTGCTAGTAACACCGGGTCCCTCCCTCAGAGCCTAGCACCAGGCTAAACTGAAAACTGGCCAGGAGCAGCCTAGTTTGTCCACACTAAGAGAGGGCTGTTGTGAGCAGCCAGAAGGAAAACAGGAAGGAGTAAGGCAAGTCGTTTTGCTCCCAGAAGTGAGTCTTCCTTTTACCCAGAAGGGCTGCCCTCATGGCATACGGACCTCAGGGACATGGCTCCTGGCCTGGCTGGTTTTTGCCCTGGAACTTTGCACAAGGACTCTGATTGGTTTCCTTCGTGTGTACACTTCCCTGTAGCTACTGTTACCACGGTGAACCTTGACACTGGGAAACTGCAGGGCAAGCCCCAGGGGGAAGCCCTTGCAGGTGACCCAGAAACTTCAGCTGGTAATAGATAGAACAACATCAATCTCAGTTTGCCCAACTCGAAAAGATTGGGTCCAAACTTGTGTTGTAGTCATTGTCTTCTGTCCCCGGTAAATAAGAATGTTCTTCGAAAAGGGCAAAGCTAACTTCCAGAAAGGACACACATCCGAGGAATGACCTGCCTGCCCCAGTCGCAAAGGGACATGTTTTGCTGACCCTTTGCACAGCACTAACTGGTGAAGCCCACCCCCGCCAAAGCAGTGAAGGAGGAAGCTACCAATTGGAGCCTGATGTTTTATTTATGTGCTGGTAACTCTGTGTGTGGTGTGTTTCTCTGTTTGGGCCTCAAGGCTGGTTAAGTAAAAGGTGGGAAGCATAAATAAGTAATAGAGAAGGCTGTCCATTTATAGACTCTCAAAGATGACCTGGTTTTCTGTTCCAATGTAAGCATTAGTGTTGCATTAGAGTAATACACAGCCATACATGTTTTTGCTGGTACATTTGGTGGTGATAATCAGGCGAGACATATTCATGTTCTATTTTTATAATAAAAATTAAGGAACCTCAGGCCACAGCAGGGTCACTGGTTGGCGGTGGGAAGACCATGACCATTTTCCTCAGATCGTGTGAGATCATCATGTTCCTTTCTGCCCTCCTCCAGTTTCTGGTTATTATTAAACAATCCTTTGTGAAGGATTAACTCTGGCTTTCCTCCCAGCGAGGAGATGTCTACACAAAGCCAGAATATCCAGCCAATTACAGGGGAACGGGTTGTTTGGTGGAGAGCAGGAACAGACACCGGCTGGCAAGCCAATTCTTCACTTTCTGATGGCTTCCCTTGGCATGGACACAGTCCTCTGTAGCACACGGTGTAAACGCTTGTGAGCATCTTTTTATTCATTCATTCATAAAATATTTCCTGAGGGCTCCCTGAGGAGGTCATCATTTCTAAAATGAGGATAATAATAGTGGCTACTGCATAGAATTACGTGGATTAAATGATCTAATAATGTGTAAAGATTTTAGAACAGTGCCTGGCACACCGTTAGGGCTTAGTAGTCAACATAAGCTTGGCTGTGGAGTCCACATTTTATTTTATAGGCAAGGAACAGGCAGTGGGCCACTAGTATAGGTAAACCGTCTCCCTGCCTCTGAGCAAAGCCCCATTACAGTCTGTGGCACAGTACAATTGTAATGGAGCTTTGCCCAGAGGCAGGGAGACAGTCGTATTTCTTGTCCAACCACTGATGGTTTTCCTTTGCCTTTCTTGGGGCAGCCTAGTACAGCGGTTCTCAAAGTATGGTCCCTGGACCAGCAACATCAGTATCACCTGGGAATTTGTTACAAATATAAATTCTTGGGCTCTATCGCAGAGTTACTAAATCGGACACTCTGGAGTTTCAGCCCAGCAATCTGTTTTAACCAAGCCCTCCAGGGCACTCTGATCCTGGTTAAAGTTTGAGAATATTGGTCTAGTCTCTAGGAGGAAAGTGGGAAAGAGCTTTAGCAACATCCTCTTCTTCCCTCCCTCATTTGGGCTCCACTGGGCCAAGGTGGGGCAGGTGCACAAGATTTAGGGAAGGTCACCCTGCAGGAGGCAGGCGACAGCTTCCTTGTTAGCTAGTCATGCGGAAGCAGGAGCCTTGTTAACACAGATCAGGGCCGCCTGTTGAGCGCAGAGAAACCAAACCGCAGATCTCCTACTGGCTCACTGCCAAGAGGGCACTGTGACCCACCCTTGTGGATGCATATGGTGTGGGGCTGGGCTGGGGCTGTGCTAAGTAGGTGTTTCTTTACCGGAACGACTGTCAGCTGCAAGACGCCAGCGCGCCTCTCATCACGTTGAGAAATGAGGGAGCCCAGCTTCTCTGGGCCCTTTAAAGGCAGGTGCTGCATCTGGCTTGTGGGAGTCGGCGTGCACACACCCAAAGACATCCCATGGCCCACAGAATGGATCGCACCAATGCCTCTGCCTTTTCCCATATGAGAAGCTTGTGGCTGGGCTGGTTTTTATTACCGACGTGCAGCCACCTCTGGGATGAAATACCACAGCTGCAGATAATTTTAGAACATCCGTCTAGATTTTCCGAATTCATTCATTTGTTCATTAGAACAAATTTGTATACCCTGTCATGACAGGAAATTAAAACAGGAGAAAGACGACGTCTGTTACCCCTCTTACTTAGGGAGTGTGCCATCCGGGAGGAGAGAGATGTCATTCACACAAACACCTGTGATTCAGAACAGTCTGTATATGTTGCTAGGAGGGTGGCAGAAGGGATCAAAGGGCTTGCTTGCACAAGAGATGAGCCGGAGAGGGTGCATGGAGGAGGAGGTGGCAACTGTTCTGAGCCTCGAAGCATAGGCAGAATTTCAAGAGGCGGAGAGAGGACATCTCAAGTAAAAGGAACTACAAAGTCATGGGGGCTGGGGAATGCATAGTACATTGAGGCAAGAGTAAGTGGTCCAGTTGACCCCGAACATAAGCCACAAAGAGAATAATAGAGGAAGCTGAGGCCGAAAAGATAGATTGGGATTTGAATACCAGGCTAGGGAGTCTGGACATGATTCCTTAGGCAGGGGGAGCCAGGGCAGAGGTTAAACTAGGAGGGCGGTGCATTGGGGCACTAGGACTCATGATGGAATTAGGGTGGGAAGTGTCTGAGGCCCACAGCAGGGGGCATTCTGTACCAACAAGTCCTTGACCCCGGGAGATACCCTGGAAACTCCCAAATAAGGAGGAAGAGTTAAAATTTTAGGTGAAATGTTGCCTGATGTAGGAAGCCAGCAGAACTTTTCAGAAATTGAGAGGCTAGAGGGCAGGCCACTGAGTGAATTCAGCTGCTTTTCTGGTTCAGTCTTCCTGCTCACTTTTCAGAAAGAGCCTTCCTCTGTTTACAGATGAACACCAGAGGTCCTCAGTATCACTTGCCAGCCCAAGCTCAGAGCATCTCTGCCATGCCAGGGAGTCTTGGCATGGGGCTGGGCCATGGGCTTGGTTCTGACTCAGAGGAGTCAGAACCACCTACTGAGTCATTTGCAGGAGCTGTGGTTTCCTGGGAGGTTTCCCAACCAGTTACCCACCCCGCCAAATGCCCCTTAGCGAGTAAGATCTCAAGAGAACCATACATTCACGATGCCAGGGCTCTAGGCAAGCTCAAGTTGCATATCTTGAGCTGTTGCATTAAAATTGTTTCCTTGGACTACATGGAGAAACTTGGAACTTGGAGGTAATACATAAACAAACACGAAAATTTTTAATGTACCTGTTAGGTATTTGGTTGTAGGAAGATCTTAGTTTCCCCAGCTGTGAATGAACAGCTGTGAGTGAACAGTCGTGGCATCGGAAGGAATGTCCCTCGTGATTTCTCTTTAGGAAGGTCCAGAATGACCCAGCCCTAATCTCAGGTGAAAGAGCTTATAAGAAACTGCTTTGGAATTTGGTCCAAGTCCGGTCATGGCACCCCCATTTCTCACATCTTCACTGCTTCTCAAGCAACGTTGCCTTCTCTGAGGGCAATCAGATTTCCTGTCATTAGTGATGTTGGAAACTTCAAGCACCATGAAATCAGAGGGACCCCAGAGTCTGGTTTTCAAGGTAACTTCAAAGACATTGGTACTTCTGTGTTATTCCAAATAGAAATTACCCCTGTTCCCTGTTCCACCAGGGAGAAAACTCTGTTGATTCAATATTTTTCTAGAGATTGCCTTGAGAATCCTGGATTGGTGGTGGTGGTGGGGAGTGGTATTAGAGTGCTCCCACTGAAGGGGCACAATGTAGGGGTGTATGGCACACCTTTTGGGTTCAGGACATAGCTATAAGAAGGACTCTACCTAGCAAATTCAAATATTGGGATTTGGTTGTTTGTATGCTTACATTAACATAAAAATTTTTTTAAAGATTTTTTTAAAAAGAGAATTCTCTATTAAAACAGGTCCTATGATACATTCCAGATTCTAACTTCTGGCATTTGGGTTAAGATTAGTTGGGGCGAGTAAATATTTAACTGGGGAAGCCAACCAGCTCCTTTGGGTCTGAGCTATCACCATAAGGCGGACGAGCTTGGGGAGAAGGCTGAGATTTTTGCCAGATGGTGTCTCTTCTTTTCCTGCCCTTACATTTGGTTATGAGGCGTTCACAGTGGCTGCTGACCCATGAGGACCTTGCCCGTGGAGCTCCCCGTGTGCAGGGAGAGGAGTGCGGCCCCGTGCAGGGCATTCTGGCGCATTCCATCTTGGCATCAGATGTACAACTTTTGATACTGGTGCCTATTTTCTGAAGGCAAAATAAGGCCACTTGATGAGATGAAAGGCGGACTCAAATGTCGGAGACTTGAAAGACTCCAGGAGTCTGGGAGATTGGCAGTGTGCCCCTCTGGAAGCCAGAGCCAGGCCTCTCCTCTCCCCAGCTATTCCCCCTGCAGCCACAGGTTGGGGTTCTGCCTCTCCAGGAAGCCAAAGGAGTGAGGAGAAGCGCTCAGGTGGGGAGGAGGGCTTGTCTCATGTTGGCAGGGAGTCCAGTGTAGGCTGCTGGGCTGCCTTTCCCTCCTGTGACAAAGGCTCTGTACCCTTGGGCAGTGGGCAGCCTGGGCATCAAACCCACTTGGCCTGCC
The DNA here is from genome assembly GCA_963574655.1 of Perodicticus potto. Lineage (NCBI taxonomy): Eukaryota > Metazoa > Chordata > Mammalia > Primates > Lorisidae > Perodicticus > Perodicticus potto. The sequence goes on from CAUYRH010088530.1 coordinate 27,694, forward strand.
AGGCCCCACCTGCAGGCCTGGAACCTCTCTGCTGCTGTCAGACACACCTCTGCTTTCCCAGGTGGCATTTTCTCACGGGCAGAGAGTTCCTCCTCAGACCTTTAACCAATCACTTTTCTCTCTGCCTTTTAAAATATCTCTGTAGGATAGTCCCTCTCACAACACCAGAGAAAGGGAACACCCATGCCCCTTTACCCCCAGAGAACAGATCGCTTTACATTTTCCAGAGGCCACCTGCCCCTCTGACGTGAAGGCTTAAGCAGGATTTAGGGTCCTCACCTAGGCAAATGTGAGGCCATTTCATTTTAGAACATGCTGGTTGTGTCCTACCAGGCTCAGCTGCTGGGCCAGCTCCTGGCTCTCACAGTTTCTACAGGCTAGCCAGGGCACAGGTGATGACAGTCACCACATGCTAAGTGTGCCCATAGGGCTGAGTCCTATCTCGTCATGGCAGGGACAGTGGGGATCCTACCTTGGAAGGAATTCAGAAATCTAAGTTCTTCCAGTGAAATGGGCACAACGAACTACTAGGCCGTCTCATTAATTCCAGAGTGGGGAGGGAATGGCTCATGTCCGGAAGAGTTCGCCTCAGCTAAGGAGGCTCAGGACTCCTGACACCTTGCATCCTTTATAGCCTCACAGTGGGCCACGTGGTGTTGGGTCACTTGTGTATTTGTCTTCCATCTTTGTATTGGGAGGGATGGCAGCTGGTCCTAAGGGACCAGGGCCATATCTTATTCTCAAAGCCATTCCCCACAGTCCCACATAGAAGGTGCTTAAGAAATTGGTTCTCCCTGTCTCTCTGTTCGGGTAGACCTTGGCAATGGAGGTGGGAGGGTTTGCTCCTCCCTCTTCTTGTTTATAAGTGACTCCATAGGACACACCCTAGGGGCTTGTGGTATTTCTTAGATGTCAAAATAGGGGGAAGAGGGAGGAGACTGGTATATCAGGTCTCATGGGCATGCTGAGTTTGTTAGTGTGTATCTATGCCCCAGAATTCAAATATACGGAGTGGTGGGTAGAGCTGCACTGCCCAATGTGACAGCTACCAGCCACATGGCTGCATCCATTTAGATTAATTGAAATCAAATAAAATTAAGAAGTTCAGTTCCTCTCTCACCCTAGCCACTATTCAAATGCTCAATAGCCACAAGAGAATAGTGGCTGTAGTAACTGGGCAGGACAGATAGAGGATATGGCTCCATCAGGGCCAAAGGTGCAAATGGATGTGCTGGAGACTCCAAAGGGCATGTCTTGGCCCAGCCCATAGTAAGCTCCACAAACCACATGCATCTGAAGACAAGAAGGCAGGAGAGCTTGTCAAAGTACAAATTCCTTGGCTCCTCTCTAGATTTCTAAGATTAGATTCTCTTGGGGGGGGGGGGTGAAGGGAAGGGCCCGGGAATCTGTATTTTAGCAATTAGGCCAGAGGGCTATTAGGCACACTCATATTTCAGGATCAGTGCTCTAAGGGAAGCCAGCAGTTGATAGCAAAGGTGGAAAACCTCCTAGTAAAGCAATTTGGGGACATTTCAGGTATCTCATAGCACTTTCTACTCCAAGGTAAGATTGTCCAATCCAACATTTCCAAGAAATGGGACTGGGGCTTCCAGAGTGGCAGCTAAGGGTACCATCTCAGTAGAGCCCTGGCTGTTTTTCCTTCAAGTAGTAAATAATGAAGAAAGAGGCTGTCCTAGCCTTATCTCCCTCTCTCCTTTTGCAGAACCAGGAGGATGGAAATAACCTCATTGCTCTCCTTGAACATGTTTGAATCACAAATACCTTCCTCTAAAATAAATGTATTTCCTGCTGCCTTCATCCCAACAAAGACCAGCCGGTGATGAATACCAGACTTCATAGCTTATTTGTCAAAGCAGCACACCTGTGAGGATTCCTGTGGAAGATAAATTTTGGCATGGGGGAGGGGGACCTGGCAGAGGAGGGACCCGGCCAGGAATAAATCTTAACATGTTGCACCAGACTGTGAACGAGGGCGTCTGCCTCACGAGGCTCGCCCTCCTGACAAGGCATGATAAATTACCCTCTTTGTTGACACCTTCATTGGGTTATTTATGGCTCATTAATTGAACCGAAAAGGGGCCTTGTAGACCCAGCAGGGGCACCGTACAGTGCTCCTCCAGTGGACCCAATTCAAAGAGAAGAACAAAGGCAGGAAGAAGAGGAGGGGGCACACAAGTGTGTCTGCTCCTGGGCTTGAGACACTCTTCACCAAGCAATTCAAGATTTAAAAAAGAAAATAAAATAACCTCAGGTAAATGTCTCTGGGGATGATTAGCTGTACACCTCATACCCCATCCTGTGTGCTGTCTGGAACCTTCCAGAAGAGCTGATGCCTAGGGCTCTGAGTTACTGGCACGATGGCATGAAAGCCCTCGGAAGCCCCAGACACAGTCCTACCTCCCCTGGAACTGGCTGTGCAACTTTGGGACAGTCCCTTGATCTCTCTGAGCTTTTGATTCCTCCCAGAATGCGAGGAATCGGATAAATTGAATCAGATAAATTCAGAATCTTTTCTTCAATTCTAAAGAGTCTAGGAAAACAAAAACAATTTGCTTCTTCACTGCCTGTTGTTTTGCTTTAACCCCTCTATTTGATTAATTAGTTTCTTTGGCAAGTTGAGTTCACTGAGCTCCTACCATAGGCGTGTGTCAGATTCTGGGGGAGGTGGTGCAGGCATACCCAGTTTGTTGTTGGCTTCTTTGAGTTTCCAGTCTAGATTTTGGTTGTATTTTCAGGAGTTTATTAGTACTTCAGGATGAAATTAATCCTTTAATTAAGTAGTTATAGGGTAGTTCTTTGGAATAAATTCTCATTTACTTGACAATAAGAGAACAGGAAGCCTTTCCAGCTGTTGTGTGTGAAAGGCTATTTCTTTAGGGTGCCACTGGGATCCATGAATAACTTAGAAAAGTGCCAGATATTTTCCCTGTTGCTTTGGCCTTCTAGAAGTTTCCATCTTGTGGAAGAACTCGCAAATAAAGGGAATGGCAGAAGGATTTCATTCATTTGTCTAATCTAGTCATCCACATGTTTTTTATTCCACAGGATTTTATTAAAAATTAATTTCCATTTTTGTGTTAAGGTCTGCGCTTGCAAGATAAATGGGATGGAACTCAAGAATTCAAGGAAATTACACTGTGGTGAGAATGGTAACATATTCCACAGTTACTGAGTGCTGCTGTAGAGTCGTTCCTAGGAGTCAATGGGGACATGTCAGAGGGAGCATAACTCTGCCTGGAGGCGTGGGAAAGCATTCTGGATACTTACATTGGGTTTTGAAGGAAGAGTAGGAGTTTTCTGAGCAGAAATTGCAGAAAAATTGCAAAAAATTGTTCCAGATGGGGCAGAGAGGTTGTAAGTAGTTCAATCTGTTTGGAGTATAGGGTGCATATGAGTTTAGCAGGCCAAAGAGGATAAGGCTGGAACAGGGGCTTGCTCTTCTTAGGGCTCAGGTGGGACGCAGAGGAGCCTGGATTTTGTCCTGGAGTGCATGAAGAACACTTAAAGGGATTTATTCAGGGCCAAGATATGCTCAGATAGGTGTTTTGGCAACATACTCTGGGGCTCTAACATGGAGGACATTGGAGGAGGGAAAACTTGCTTGGCGATCATTGCAATAGTTCCATCAGGAGAAAATACGGGCCACAAAGAAGGGCCTGGCTGTGAGGATGGTGCAGACAGCACAGGACTAGGAGCTAGAAGACCTTGATGCTAATCTGGATCCTGTCAGTAGCCAACTCAAATTATTTGTTTTCTCCAAATTGTGTATCCTGCTGTGTGAAATGAAGACAATAGACTGATAGTCTTAAAATCTGACTCTCAACATTCTGCAAGGATTGTGTTTTCAGGTTTTAAGTTCCCCTATAGGTGAAAGTAGTAAGAAGGAGGAAGGACTCTATCTGAAACTGAGGGAAGTGTTATTTAATAGTAATGGTCACAGTGGTTTATCAGCTCCTTTCTGCTAAGGATGTACGGGGGCAGGGCGTGGTAAGTGAGCATTACAGATGGCGTTAGGGCAATTCTTTTTCCCCCATGCCAATATGCACAGAATGGGGCTTCCTAGAGCTCTCACTTTGTAGAACCGCCATTGCTTCAGGAATTGGTTAGGAAGTGGCAGCTAGTAGGGAACTGACGCACGCATGCTGAGTGCTTCCCACCTGGTCACTTACATGAGAGGGTGCGCAGGACCAGGGCACACAGACTCCAAGATGCCTTCCAGCTCTTTGGAGAGATCACTCTTTCATTTTCCTCACCGGGCTGACATGGAAATTCTTTTTTTATTCCAAGCTGAAATATTTTTTTCCTGTTATTATAAAAGAACACACATACTGTTAAGAGCCTAAACTATAAAGAAAAATGGAAAGTGCAGAGTTAAATTTACTGTAAATTTCAAGATCTGAGGAAAAAGTTAAAATTTCTATGAGAATCTTCCTAATCTCTCTCCATGTACAATCTAGATGTATTTACATGTATATCATATAAACTGGTTGGGGGGGTCAATAATACAATATCTTGTGGGCATCTTTTGCGATGTATTTATGCATCATTTTTATGATGGATAGTATTTCATTCATTAGGAAATTATAGTGTATACAACTGATGCATCAGTAGTAATGGACTTTTAGGTTGTTTTCGATTTTTCTATGTAAACATCTATATAAATATACATATTTGTGCCTTTTTCAAATTATCTCCTGGGAATGAAACTGCAGGAGCAAAGTGTACACACATTTCTAACTTTGCACCATATTGCTAAACACCCTTTCTGGAAAGATTTACCACCGTGCTTAAAATGTAATTTGACGTGTTGCTTCATGGGGAAGCCAGTGTACCCTGGGTTGGGTTTGGGTTCGGGGCAGGCTGGAGGCTGGAATCACTCTGCCTTCTTCCCGGTCACTCGGGATCTGCACGCACTGCCGAGTCCATGGGCCTAATGGTGTGTGAAACTTTGCCAAGGCTTATGGAAAGCTCTAGAGAGCCCTGTGCCAGCTGATGCCAGGTCTGAAGATACTCCAGTACTCCAGGGTGGCTACGTTTGGCTTTTGAATAGGCATATGTCACTGAATATGCAACTTATAACAAATGCAGATGTGAACTGGCCCCCCAAACTCTAGGGGTACACCTATTGTAAATGTCACTTCTCCAGGCCCCCATGCAATGTGTCCTGGTCCCTGATATAGCCACCTTCTGCACAAGGTGTTCAAGAACACTCCCAATTTCATATACTCCATGCTTTTGGCTCGTGGGTGCCCCCATTCAGTCAGACCCGGCAATCCAGATAGGGCTTTGGCATCACTCAATACCATGTATAAGTTACGAGTATAATTCTCCAACCATTGTGTTTCCATTCATGGCAAATACAGAATTCCATCCACTTATTCATCACTCATTCATTCAACAGATCCCACACAACCTATATTATTAGAAGCACTGTGCTGGGTACCAGCAGAACACAAAAATGAACAAGAACTTACAGGTTCGTGTCACTTTGAACAAGAAGGAATCCTGACAGTCATGTTCCTGGTGAGGAAACTGAGGCTCAGAGAGGCAAAGAGCCCTGCCTCAGAAGGCCAGTCTGTTGATCACAGCCCAACATGGAGGATATGTTTGAGTTGTGGAGCTGCTGGGACAAAGCGCCATAGGAGCCCCTCTGGGGATGGCCCTGAGTCCTCCGAGGACAGCCAGTCCACAGGTGGGAGACTCTTCATCACTGGGCCATACGCCCAAGGAGCTACTAGTGCTGTGGGGTTGGACAGGTGGCGCGGAGACAGAGCAGTCCTTTGTGGCCACTAGTTGTGTGTACCTGGATAACTCACCATCTCTTGGACAGTCTCAGCTAGCCAGTCTGTCTCCTTTAAGTTTGACTAAGGGAACATCTAAAATGTTCCCTTCGAAGTCAGTCCTATTTAGAGAAGATAGATAGTCTGAAGGTGACAAACTCAGAGCTGGGAGATGTTCCAATGTTGAGAAACTGCCAACTTTGAAAAAATGCCATTGAGAAAGTGTTCTGCACTTGTGGCAGCAGCTGGGATCCACCTGCCAGGGTGCGCTATGGAGGAGCCTGCTCAATTGTTAGATTAACTTTGAGTCTTTGAAAATGGTGGCATGTCTTTTTGACAATTGCTCCTTCTATCTCTACGGTCCTTACAGTTTACAAAGTATTTGTGGCACATTATCTGGTGGCTTATGGGCCACACTGTGTTTTAGTGTTTCACTACCTAATTTGACTGGGTATTCCTGTTTTACTAATGAATGAGGAACCTGAACATGGGAAGGATAAGTGACTTATCCAAGGTCCCTGAGCAAGCAAGAGGCACAGTTGGAATTGGAAGCCTGGTTTTCCGACTTCAAGTCCTGTTCTTTTCCTGGCCTGCTTTGTAGGCCCCTGTGTTTGTCCACTGAGCAACTGAGAGCACGGCCAGGACAGAGGACTAGTGAGGAGAGAGGGCCTCCTGCCTGGAGAATTGAAGGTGGGCTGGGAAAGACTTTGTCTTACAAATTGTTCTACCACAAAACATTCCTTCATTTGTGTCCTGAAGCTTTCTATTTTTAATAACTCCCTCTCAAAATGTGACTTCCCACTTTAGCAAACTAAAATTGTAGCCATATAATAAAATTACATATATTCTACACCATTAGGATAGGCTAGGCTAGGATAGGAGTTTCCATTCCATTAGAAATAGGATAGAATTCCATTAAACCTGATGAGTAGAAGTATGATTATGGGCCTGTAAGAAACATACTTACGTATAAATATACAGAAGAATCTAGAAGGCTCTACAACTTAAGAGGACTTTATAGTAAGAACTATATGGTGACTTGAGTTTTCTTCTTTGTTCAAATCTTTGTTTTTATACTTTTAGACTACAAGCATACTTGTATATTAGCAGCAGCGGTGTGCAAGAGGAGTTTTTAAAAACTTAAGAGAATCCTTAATACTTAAGTTGTGTGTTTAATTTTAAGTGGATGAAAAAAGACTTGGATAAATACAACTCACCCTCTCCCTTCCATTCTCCCAGCACCTATACTGGTCACACCTTCAGCCTCAGAAAAGTCATCAGCTATCACTTTGTGGAGATGAGTTGTCAACAAGCTAAAAGCTAGGATTTTTTTCTGCAGTGGGGTGTGGGATGGAGGGCAGGGGAGAGAAGTGCCCAGGGGAGTTCCGTCCACTTTGGCAGTCTGCAGCAGGCCTCCCCTACCTGTGCTCACCTGCCTGTGCTCCCCCTCAAATCACAGTGGTGTGTGCGCCACACATGGTGATGATCAGTCACCATAGCTCTGCTCATAGCAGGGTCACACACAGACTGAGGGGGACGGAGAAGGCCTCTGGGGCCCTCGCCCTGCTCACACCAGCTTTCAGCCAGACTTAGCTGAACCACGTCTAGCATGAGGCATGCCGTTTGGTGAGTTAGACGAGAGGGTTCTCTCTGGCTGTTCTGGGTGGGGTTGTTGCCACTGTGATCTGTAGTGAACAGACAACAGATGCGGAAGGTGTAGGGCAACCAGCAAAACAAATTTTGTTGCTGAGGAGTGTTCTAAAAGGCATCAGTACTTTGTTTAGCCATTAGTCTTCTAAATGTAAATTAATAGGTGGATCAACATAGCAGAGTAGTAAGTAAAATAAATACATTCTGGAAGTGTAGACTCTTAAGAGCTTGGAGACACCTTAGAAACCACTGGAATCCCAAGGAAGCTGGAGGCTTATCTCAAGTCATCCCGAGTGTCAGAGGCCAAGCTTCCCTTTCCTCCCAGTCCAGTATTTTCCCCACCACTCCTGTTCACTCTCATTCACTTACTTATCCTACACACATTTGCTGTTGGGCCTACTATGCGCCAGTGCAGTGCTGTTCTGGGGAATACACGCTTAAGTAAAAGGAGGGCCCTTTCCTCAGACAACTCATGTTCTTGTTAGAGGAGACAGACCCATTAGTTAGTTATTTAACAAAACACAGCGAGATGTCTCGTTGGAAGGAAGAACTTTAGATGCACGCAGTCCAGGAGACGAGCTGGCTTTTTTTTTTAAGGATTCAGCACAAGGTAAAATACGGCATGGGCATGTGATCCTGCCTTTGTTCAGACTTCAGAGGAAGGTTTCCAGTGTGCAAGATGAAAACCACAGCTTCTTTGGGCAGTGCTGAAAGAGCAGAGGGAAAAGATGCAAAGTGCAAAAAGTGGGTCCTGTGAGCTTCACTTTCAACTTAATTTGAGCAGGGTATTTATTTGAGGAGCTTAAAACACACATTTCATATAAACAGTGAAAACCGATACCACACCTTGTCTGTCTTCCTGGAAGTGCCCTTCAGAGATTTCTTCTGTAGATATATGTGACAATAGGAGCTGCTCTCCCATTTGTATTCATGGTCTTGTGTTAAAGGGTCTCTCCTTTATTGTGTTAGATCTAGTTTTGACAGTGACAGCTACCAACCACAGTTCTGAAGAATTCAGAGGAGTGCTATAGACAGAAACTCTAGATGTGTTGGGGAGCCTTCACAGCAACACCCCATTTTCCTTCACCAAGTAGTCTGTGATTGGTGGTCAGGTGTCTTGGAGAGCCCCCCCCTTCCATCGCCCTTGTTATGACAGTGAATAAAATTAAGAGTGAAAAAATACACCCTATAATTTGTTTGGATCTTGATTTGAGAAAAACCTTGTTTGGGCCTTGATGTGTGCAAAATATCTTTTGTAAAAAGGCATTGATGAGCTAGGGAAACTGGGCAAGAAGTAGGATGGTAGTTGTAGTCTTTCATGATCCTGGTGTTGTGACTATGTTTTTTAATAGACTTTTTTTTTTTGAGAAGTTTTAGGTTCACAGCAAGATTGAACAGAAGGTGCAGAGAGCTCCCATGTACCCTTGTTCCCTACCCCAGGCACAGCCTCCCCACTCCCAATAGCCCCCATTAGATGGTCCATTGTTACAGTCAAAGACCCTACGTTGATACATAAGAATTATCCCAAGTGCATAGTGACATAGACATTCTGAGTGCCTGGACAAATTTATACTGACTGACATCCACCATTATAGTCTCATACGGAATCGCCTCACTGCCCAGACACCGCTGTGCTCTGCGTGTTCACCCTCCCACCCACCCATCCCAGCAACTACAGATCTTACGTTGTTAAAAGAGTTCTTTCCTGGAGTTGCAGACTAGTGTCTATATCAGTGATTTTCAAACGGCGTGCTGTGAGAGGCTCTTGGTGTGCCATGAAAATTTTTGAAGATCATTAGTCAAATTATTTTTGAAAGACGTTCAAAGCACAGTAACTGTATTCTTCTTTTTTGCATCAACATAATTTAAGTATGCCATGGTAGTCTAGGTTCAAGTGAGCTGTGAGATAAGAAAGGTTGAAAAACAGTGGTCCGTGAGGATAAAAGCATATCTCTTTAAATGATGCATTTTTTAATGGTTAGGAAGCAAATATAGATAAAACATAATTGTTTGGTTAATTATTGAAGCTGGGTGATGAGTCCTTAACATTTTGTTCTACTACTCTCTTTAGTTTTATGTAATGTGATCATTTTCATCAACTATAAAACATTTTACATAGTGAATGACTATCTATGCACATACTGAGCATCGACCATGTAATTTGTCAGGTTCAATGCTCTCTGTTTTATACGCACCCTCTTCTCAAAGCCTAAGAACAGCCCTCTTCGTGGACTGCGTTATGCTGGTTTCTCAGATGATGAAGTGAATTCCAAAGCCAGACAATGAGTGGCAGAGATGAGCTTTGAACCTGCTCTATTTTTTTAAAAAATGTATTGAAATACACATATAACCTATATACAGGAATGTGCACACCTTATATTTGTGCAGTTTGATGAATTTTTATGCTGAACACATCAAATCACCTATTTCCACATCAAGAAATGGAATAGTATTTGCATCTCCAAAGCCACCTCAGGGCCTTGCCAGCCACTAGCCCTCCTCTGACTTCTGGCATGATAGGTGAGTTTTGCATATATTATAAGCTCTCTAGAAATTGAATCACGTGGTATATGTGTGGCTTCTTTTGTCTAACTTCATGGTGTGTGGGATTTACTTATGTTGATGCCAGGAATAGGTCTTTCTTTTTCAATGCCCTATAATATGCCACAATTTAGCCACTCAGTTGATGCTGAAGTTAGTGGTGTTTCCACTTTGGCATCATTGTGCGTGGTAGTGGCTCTGTGAACATTCTCACGTCCTTGGGGAGGTGTAAGTGTGGATTTCCGTTGGGTGTATTCTTAGGAGTAGAATTGCAGGGGCACCAGGGAGGCACCTGTGAACTGAGAGCTCAGGTTTTCTTCTACCATCCATTGGTCTCCAAATGGGCATTAGGAAATTAACAACTGAATGTGATGAGTTCTGTAAGACTGGGAAATAACACCGGGTCCTGGAAGGCTGTGAGGAGGAACCAAGATTGGGGTTTGGGCCTTCATATTCTAATCTAGAGCTGATGAGCTCTAAGGCTCAATCCAGACCTTTAGGACCTCATGATTGTTCCTGGAATTAAGCTTAATGCAAGGAAAGCATGACTTTCAAGTGTTCTGCATCTGTGTTTTTGCAGAATAGTATGACATTTGGGGACACTGTACATCACATAACAAAGGGAAACATGCATATTCTTGTTTAAACTATTAGCAAAAGAAAAAGTTTCATAAACATTTTAATCTAATCCATCTTGACCCTTGGTGTATTTGAAGATTTGTCAATATGCTAGCAATGGTGTGATCACAATTTGATCTTTTAGGGTAAAATAGCTATTGAACGTGTAATAGCTCATTGTTAACTTTGAACCCCTGGAGGTGGACCTCTCCCTTAGGTTAGATGGTCATCCTCACCCATCATACCTGCACCCTACAGCCTGTTCTCCTGGGAACCCAATTTGGGTACTGGCAAAGATTTGTGACCTTAGGCCTCAGAGGCACCTACATGAGTAGCCTACTAATGAGAGTTCCAGGTGATAGCAATTGACTGAGGGTATGGGTGACACGGTAGAAAAATTGTGGGCTTCATATACCAATGGGCACAGGTTCAAATCTCATGTCTTCTTATTCTTTGACCTTGAAAATATCACTTAATTCCAAGCCTCTGTTTTCTTATCTGTAAGATTAAAGATGAAGAAATCAGCCTTAGAGAAATAATTTAGAGAAAAGGTTAACTAGAAAGATGATGGAGGTGGATAATAAAATGATCGATGGATGGATGAACGCAGAGACATAGATAGATACAGAAATGGATGAATAGTGGCAGGCACACTGCAGCCAACCAGGAAATGTCCCTTGATCTGTCTTTGCTACTTATAAAGTAAAATATGTTCCAAGTTATTATAGTTCTCTTCCCAAATCACATAACTCCAAGGTCTCCAGAAAGCCCTTTTTTTCTGTCTCCAAGTCTTTTGGATGTTAATGGTTAATGATTATTGTACGGCTGAGGCTGTGGAAGGGCTGGTAAAGGGATGAATCTCTTCTATCTCCTGTTCCTTTCTGCTAAAACTGAGTCTTCTTCTCCTTCTCCTTCATATGTGGATAGCTCAGGGGAATGTGTGTGATCCTTCCCAAATCTTCTGCAAATTCTGTAAGATTTTATTTTCTGCGTGGTTAGGATTTATTATTTGTCTATTTTTTTAATCAATTTTATGGGTTGATAGCCCAACCCAGACCCAGAAATTGTATACTAAAAAACAAAAGTAGAGAAAGATCACTATTTGTATAAAATGAAAGCAGGTATCAAGCAAAAAAAAAGAGAGAGGAAAAAAAGAGTATAATGGGGAAACTGCTATCTAAGGACAAGTTGAGTTCTCAGCTCCCTAGCAGCCAGAGAAAAGGAAAATTATTATGGGCTTCAAAACTTTCATCCTCTAGTCACTGGGGGCATTGCAGGTCTTGGGGAGCAAATATTGGCCTATTCTTGATTGCCAAAGGGAATCTGATACAGGAGCCTTTGTATAGGAGCAGTTAATAGGTAAAAAAAAAAAATTCGAGTCGCTTTTGTGATGGACACAGGGGATGCCTGTGCAAAACCTGTTCTCTGGCTGCTAGGGAGCTGAGAACTCAACTTATCCTTAGATAGCAGTTTCCATTACAGTTTTTTTTTCCTCTCTCTCTTTTTTTTCTTTTTTCTTTGCTTGATACCTGCTTTCATTTTATACATTTAGCTTTGATCTTTCTCTACTTTTGTTTTTTAGTCCACAATTTCTGGATCTGGGTTGGGCTATCAACCCCATGTAGCTATTATTTATATTAGCCTAGTCTCAATGTTGGAGCATCAGCCTCCTCCCTCATAAAGGAAAATCACTGGGAGGTAGCCAGTGTGCCTTCCAGACCTGGCGCCACCATTCATCTGCTGTGTGACTTTGGCTTGCTCATTTACCCCTTCTGGACTCCAGGCTCCTCCTTTGTTAATGAGGGTTCCATGCCATTCTGAGAGCCCATGATTCTCTTACTTTGCTCACTCTGGCCACTGATGTGGGCTTCTTCTCCCCATGCCCAGTAATATCCAGTGATATCAACAGCAAGAGTCCCTCAGACAATGGTCAGCTCAAAGGAGGGGGAGGAAAGGACAGGGGGGACACTCCTGCCAAAAATCCAGCCTGCAGACCAGTTTTTTTGGGTGGATAGGGGATGGTGCCCAGTGTCTATTACAGGAGCACTGTGTGTATTTCCATAGCACCTGTAGTGCATGGGACATTATGTTCTCCTGGACCACACACAACAGTCTCCTGAGTTGTCCTGTGCCCCATAGCCCAAGTACAGGTTCTCTGAGCTCCTCACTCTCTGCCCAAGAAGTTGATGATTTCTGGCTGTGCCTTGGCTCAACAGGCATGGAAACCAGCCTGCTACAACTCAGGGCCTGAACCCTTTGCTCAAGCTCATACCTCTCGGTCTGCCCCCTCCCTGCCACCAGGGCACCCCAGACATGCCCAGAAACAGGACGAACCTGCACAGCTACATTTTCCACCTGCTAGAAGAAGAAGAAGAAAAAAACATTCCTGATTTCTCCAAGGCTCATGCTTTTCTGTTAATTGGGAATGGAAAGATAGAGTCCCTTACAGAACAACTTTTTCTGTACTGGACCACATTTAATCATGCCATTAATGGGTTAATTCCAAGGTAAGCCAGTTGTTGGTAATCACACATTTCCAAAGTGCCTTGTTTCTACAGGGCAATTCCAATCATAATTACCATGAAATTATATAACTGCAAATTATCCTTCGATGTGAGTGATGTAAATAAATACCTGCCTACTCTGTGATAATAAATTTGCATGACGTGGCTAGTTAATTAGTAGCCATTTGAAATTCACCAATGGGCTACCAAACCAATAACTTTCCCCCAAAGAAGGAAAAAGATGGTTGGGGTTTGTTCAGTTTGGTTTAATCAAGGCCATAATGAAGGCCTTGGTATTGCCTGCTCTTTCTTTTCTCTTGGTCCCTAGTATGTGGATCTGGAAAGTGAGGCTCTATTACATTGGCAACCAGTGGTCCCTAAAATAAAAACAGAATTCAGAGTCCAAAGACGATGAGGCCCACTTGTTAGTTGTGTGACTTTGAGACAGGACTTCCTCCATCTGAGCCTTAATTTCCTCCTCTGTAAAATGGGAGTGATGCTGGGGTGTTAGCAACACGTACCTCCTGGGGCTGTCATGGGGATCAGGTGAGGTTACTTGCATGGAGATTACTTGTAAACTCTCCAGTGTTAGCTGCTTCTCGCTGAGCAGGAGAGGAGTGCCCCACTCCATAGGCCTTACCACTTCTGTGCTCTGAGGGCTGGGGCTAATTCACTTGGGTGTGAAACTCCATCAAAGCAGAGCACTGTCACGCTTTGTCACTCAAGGGTGGCAGATTGAACCCAGCACTGAACTTTTGCCCCTTCCCTAAGGGAGATTATAACTCCATTTCCACCAGGAAATAAGGGGTGATGCTTCAGATGCATGAGAGGAAGGGATTACATTGAAAGGAACTTAACTCTCGAGAGATTATGTTCTCAGCCCTCGACTTTAACTGGTAAATAAATCAGCCAAGAGTAAACTGACTAGTAAGAACTCCAGTTATGCAACACAAGGGCTCGGGCCCAGCAACCATGGCTGCCCCACCACCAACTTTTCCTACTTTCTCCCAGATAGAGTTTCCCGTGGGTGCCTCATCAGGAAGGAAAATTCCAAGGGGAAGAAAGTGGGCCAGCACCCAGCAATTTTTCAAGAGTGTCTAGGCTAGGCTCAGGGAACTTTCAAATACAGTTAGACCAAGAAAGGCCACTTTCCCTACAACAGAAAACTAATGCTACTACTCGGCTTGTTTTTTTTGGCACCATAAGGGCTGCACCTTGACAAATAGAAAGCTACTTTAGGGGATGATAGATTTATATTCCGAAGTGCTACTAAACTTGTAACCATAGTAACAAACAAAGCTATTACATAAAATGGCTTTGCCATGTGAAAGCAATAATTATATTAACCAGATGGGAGGAAAAAGGAGAAGGAAGTCTGATCGATGTGGAAGGCACCAGTAAATTGGATTGAAAATGCATGACATTTTCCTAAATTACATCTCTTTGGGAAGGGGGTGGGCCCCGAGGATGAAGAACGGCGCTGAAGTTGGGCCCAGCCCCCACCAGGTGGCAGTATGCAGAAGTCATTGGAACGGCTCCTCTGTCCAGGGCTTTTGGGCTATAGAACCTGCTTAATACTTCTTCAGGGCTTGGTTTTCAAGCACCACCCCCTCCTGTCGCCAGTGCGATGAGGGAATTTCCCTGTCAACACTAACAATGTAAAACTGGCCCAAGTTAGATGTTATTAAAGAGGATATTGGTTGAGACATACTGTATTCGCAGTAAGCAGCGTGTTCTGATTAGGCCCTGAGTGTGTGATACAGATCAGCGCTCACCGCTGCAGTTAACTCCTGAGTTTCCACCCAGATGTCTCCCTCGAAACGCTTGGTTCTCAAACTTGCTGCACATCGGAATCACCTGGGGGGTTCTTAAAAAATACCAACTTGTGGGTCCCATCCTCACCATTTCTGATTTAATTTTATGTGGTCTTATCTGAGCATTAGGATTTTTAAAAAATTCTCCAGGCAATTATGATGACATTCTCAAGGGTCGGACGGATAGGAAGTTGTTTATTAAGATGGAGCTGATGGAAATTATCCAGTTGGCATATTGGAGGGCAAAGGGAGTTGGAGACTGACCCCCTGATCCACTACTTTCTTTCTTATTGGGTAGATCTCTGTTTCATTATTCTTCCTTGAAAATGTCATCTAAATTAGCACTTTAGATGTTTCGCACTGTCTCTTTATTTGCCATAGAATATCAAGGACTCTTCCCTTATTCCTAGTGTCCTGCACGTCCGAGTGATGACACTTCCTGTCCCAGTCATGGCCAGCCAGATCTGTTCCTTTACGGACTGGATTGCACAACACAGACGCATCAGAGGAGATCTGAATATCTCACTAGATCTCGTGTCATTTGACCCAATCAGTCTAACGACACATACGGGAACAGCCCTGGGAAAAGCGAAAAGTCGGCACAGCCACCTCCCCTCCAGTGCCCTACCCAGGGGATCATCCACTTCTCTTTCCTTCCACTTAATTTTAGATACGACATGTTGGTGAATGTGATGATGGGTTATTTGGAGATGGAAACTCCCCCACTTCTGTGCTATTGCATGAATTTTACAATAGCCTCCTGACACTGTGATCTGTGTCTCTGTTTTACAGAAGAAACTGAGAGTTGAAGCGGTTAAGTGTCTGAGGCTTGACCCCCTAACCCATGAGTGAAAGATTAGAGCTGGAGTCCTGCCTTACGCTTCTTCCTTCTCTGCTTCCTGGACCTGAAGGTTCCTTTCTTTCCTGTCCAACAGGGAGCCCATAGCCACATGGGGCTACTTAAATGTAAATTTAAATTCATTAAAATTATATAAAATTAAAAATTCAGTTTATTAATCCCACTAACTACATTTTGAATACTTAGTAGGCCCACGTGGCTAGTGACTGCTATATTGGAAAGTGCAAAAATAGAGGATTTGCACCATCCTAGAAGTTCTGCAATGCTGAGAAAGAATCTAGCAAGTGTTTTCAATGCTGAGAAAGAATCTAGCAAGTCTTTTCAATTTACACAGGAGTGATTTGCCTAAGAATGCCCTTGCAGAATGACCCCTGCCTCCATGATGGTCAGGCAGGGGCTGAGACCTGGGCCTCCTGGCACTGACCTATTATACCTCCACACTGGGCCACACTTGCCACTCAAAATCATTCTTTTCTTTTTTCTCTCTCTCCCCGTCCTTTTTTAGTTAGATAGTAGACAGGGTTTCTCTCTCCAGGATGGAGTACATGGTGTCATCATAGCTCAGGATGACCTTGAACTCCTGGCTTCAAGTGATCCTACTACCTCGGCCTCCCGAGAAGCTGGGCTTACAGGCACATGCACATCTAGCTAATTTTAAAATTTTTTGTGGAGATAGGATAGTCTCAAATTCCTGGCCTCAAGCAATCCTCCTGCCTTGGCCTCCTGAATTTCTAGGATTACAGATGTGAGCCACTGCCCCCAACTCAAAACCATTCTTAAATGTTGAATGAAGGAAGGCTGAGTGCAAAGCAGGGACGCTTTGTGTTGTCTGGGTAGACATAGGGAAGTGACTTTAAATGCTGCCAGTCCTGGACAGCCCTTCTCGAGCCCCTGCATTATTGCCATTAAGGCTGAGTTGCAAATGTCTATGTAATAACAAAGAGACATCTCTGCTCAATGGCCCGTGCCCCACCAGCGAAATCAGTCCTGCCTGAGCACATTGTTGGGGGATAGCACTTTGTAGGTATGTACCATGGGCTGGGCTGCAGTCAGACCACTTACTAGCACAGAATGCAGCACAGGAAACATGCTTTGATGCTTCTCTGGCAAGAGCAGGTTGCAGAGGTAGCTGCCTTGAGACTTGTCCCTGCTCTGCAGAGGCCGGACCTAGGGTGGCTTGAAGAGAGCTTAGATTTTAGAGTGTGACAGATTTATGTTTAAGTTCTGGCGTGGCCGCTTTCTAGCTGGGTGATCCTCCCCTCCTCATTTGGGAAGTTCCTACCACCATAGCCCTCTGGCAGGTTTGTTATGAGAACTGAAATGAGGGAGGTGGAAGCACTTAGCCCAGGATGTGACGGACGCAGAACAAGTGCCAGGAAAGGGGAGTTCCTTCCTGCGCCTCCACACAAGCTTCTTCCTGCATGCCACCAGCCCCCAGACTCCTCTGACATTCCTGGGGCCACTCAGAAGGCCAATAGTCAATTGCCTTAGGATGATTGAGATTTGGAGTCTTTACTGCTTTTATTTCCTAAGTGGTGGAACCCCTGGGCCTTGGTTCCCATGGATGTTACTATCCATTTATTAATCATGTTCACAGATTGCTTCCTAGTCAAGTGAAATGTTTAATGGAAAATTAATTCCAGGACATTTGTGTTTTCAGGGCACACGGGGGAAAAAAAAATAAACATTTATAAGAAAGAAAAAAATAAAAGAAAGAAGCCAGCCAGACTATGAAATGCTCCTTTGTATCACAAGTGTTAACTAAGTGCTTTCTGTGTGCCAGGGACTGGGCCAAGTATTGGAGATAACGAAAGTGGAGGTGATAGATAAAATTCAAATTGCGAAGGGCATTCCATAAACTCTAAATTGAAAGCACATCTTTGTATTTCTTGCCATAGGTACAGATCTGAGTAGAGATGTACGTAAGGGGGAGTGGTTGCCTTATTCCCACAAAGCGCGGCTGTGGCGTTTGTGAATTTATTCTCTTTAGCTGGGAACCTGCATCCGCCTCGGCCCCTTCACAGACAAGTACTTTGGGAAAGGCCCTTCTCCAAAGCCTCCTGCCCTCTCTCTTGCAATCTGACATTGAAGTTTACATTTGGTGCTTCCTGAGTCCAAACCAATTTCTTAATTCAACAAATGATCACACACCAGTCCCTGGCCATGTAAAAGATGGCAAATTAGCACAGTGGAAGGAGGACGTATTTGCTCTGAATGGGAGCCCCTCTTTGTTTTCACAGTCTTTTCCCAGTCAAAGGGGTGCAGATCAGCTATTGCCAGACACAGCATTAGACACTGGGGTTACAAAGAGGAATAGACATGCCCCCATCCCTACAAAACTCACAGTGTGGAAGGGAGAGAGACGTGAATGGAAACACCTCATCCCTCATCCGTGGTCTGAGCTCCATAAGGAGTCACATGGAGAAAGGAGTGGTTAGTTGTTGGGTGCAGGGAACTATGAGATGAAAAGATAGAGGAGCAGAGGAAAGAGAATTCTCAAAAGAGAACAGCATGTATATAAAGGCATAAATTCCTTTTGTTCAGACCCCCTTTAATAGACTCTAACTCCACAGCTGTTACTTTGCCCCTAAATAGTAAATCCATAGTGTTTAAGCAGGTTCTTTACTCAACCAAATATTTGCTCGTGGCCTTTCTTTACCTGTGTCTGCAGCTAACAAATCCCAGCAAAGCACAGCAGTGTCTTTGTTCTGACATTTGCCTTAAAATAGGGCTGCCTTTCTGTTTTCCACTTGACTCTCAGTGAAACAGAAAGACCAGGAATGAGGGAAGTCACTCTGTGCCCTGAGATAAAGGACAGCACAGCCCGTCACATGGTTGGCGGGGAGGGAGGGAAGGTTGTGCTGCCAGTCGCTAAGAAATGCAAAAACAATACGGGGCCTCTGCATCCAGAACAGAGTGCCAAAACATTGGCCAATTCTCTTCAGGCTTTCCCAGGAGAAGCGGGTGTAGGAAGCTGGGGTGGGGGCTGATCACAGGCTTGCCCTACTGGCTCTGGCAGCCCCAGGGGGTGTGGCTGCAAGCTCTCTGTAACTTTCCAAGGAGTAGGCAGGGAGGCTGTGCGAGTGGCAGGGGACTTCTGTGACCCCAGCAAGGACCCCTCCCCAAGTCTGAGGTGGCCGTCCTCTGAGGCCATCCCGGCACACACTCACTAAGAAGCCAGGGATGGTGCCCTGTCTGCTGTTCCGTGGAGTCTAATTTAGGCAGATGTAAATATGAACAAATCCTACACAGTGTTGTAGTGGACAAGCAGCATTACCTTTTCAAAGGATTATTTCTTCAAATCGAGCTTGTTTCTAAAACTAAATTGCGGCAATGGTTGCGCTACTCTATAAACTTACTAAAAAGTCATTGAATTATACACTTTTAATGTGTGGATTTCGTGGAATGTAAATTATGCCTCGATAAAGCTGCTCTTAAAAAAGTTTTTTTTTTTTTTTTTTTAAATCAAACCTGCTAATGGATCCCCAAACTGTTGCTCTAAAGCCTAGAGGGTTTAACAGGCGTTGCCTTAAGAAAAAGAATGGACTAACTTTAGGATTCCTGAAATGTTTGCTTTGCTCCTCCCCCACCTCTGAAGATCACTTACCTGACACTTCCCTCTTCTCTTTGCACCATTCTTGCTCCCCAAAAGAATGGCTGAGTATCTTGGTTATTACTCTTTCCCTAACGAGTTCATCCCTCTGAATTGTTTCTCTAAAGTATTTGCACTTTAAACTTTTAAACCCGTTTTTCATTGTAGAATGTTTTTATTTAAAAATCCCTATTGGAGGGATTTTAAAACCTTAAGGGGAGAGAGAGAAAGGGAAGGAAGAAGAGGGGCCTTCTCCTAAAAACCTAAAAATCACAACAGGAAGGCAACCGTCTGTTGCACCTGCTAAAATCCACTGACCGAATATGACGAAAGACCGTGTCGATGCGATGTTCTCAGACACGGCCATGGAACGGCCCCGGGAGCAGAGGGCCCGCTGCGAGACTGGTCCAGCTGTTTCATCAGTCCCAGTGTATCTGACACAGCCAGGAGCTTCCATCACAGAAGCTGTAGCCCCAAAGACAGCCAGAGACTCGTAAAAATGATTTATGTCCATGGAGAGGAGCGTGGACTCCTAAACACTGACGGGCCTGACAGTATGGGTATGAATTTCATTAGTCATTACTGTGTCACTCCTTTAACCTCTAAAAGCATTTAGCATGCAGCGAGATGCAAGCCGTGTGATTCCCTGGAGAGAAAACTGGACGTGGAACTGGCCCATCTGGGTTTATGTCTATTGAGTTTGCTGCTAAGTTCCTTGTGAAACTTACACAAGCCACCTAAACCTCTGAGTCTCCTCCTCTCATCTCCAAAATGGACTTCACAGGGTTGTTTTGAAATACCTGTAGGTGGTATTCACCTGCTTACCGATATTGTAGAGAATAACCGAGATTGAGGATGGGTGGTGGCGCGTGTGGCGCGGGATGCAAGGTAAAGTGTTTTTCAGATGTAAGAAATTATTATTCACTTGGTCTTCTCAGTCGTTTTCTGAAAAATGGATCACAGATGGTTATCCTATCTACCTGATGGCCAAGAAGAGCTCCAAGAGCTGAGCGATGGCCTAGGATTATTAATATTCACATCTCCTGATAAAAACACGAGGTTTGCTGGAAGCCAGCATTGTTTTGAATGTGTTTAGAACTTTTATTATCAACATAAATCTTTTTTTTCCCCATACCGTGAGGGTACAAACAATTAGGTTACAATGTTTACATTTGTTAGGAAGAGTCCCTGGTGTGTTGTGTCGCTCACCCAGAAGCTGTGCCCCACGCCCTCACTTGGTGCCCATTAAGTGGGAGCACACCCGTCCTTCTCCCTCGTCCCCTCTCCCCCTTCCTCCTTCCCTGGAAACCGGCATTTTTTAAGATTCAGGGTTAGTTTCCACAGTAGTTCAGGGAATGTCAACATTGACATTTTAGAACCCTTCCAATTAGTCTCAAGAGTTCAAATATCTTACTCTGCTCGATACAACCCGGAGTGTAATCGTTTGTTGGTAATAACCTAGCCCTTGTTTAGCCTCATGGATCTGCCTCTGAATCTGGGCATCCTATGGACAAAAACACCACTTGCTTTTTATTGGCACGTTGGGTAGAATGGCTGCACACAGCTAGGAGACAATTTTATTTTTCCCCTTTGCAACTCAATTATGAAGCTGAAGGGCACATATAGATTTTTCTGCAGGAAGCAGAGGGCTTTCAGGCTTGCTGGATCGGTAGATCCCTGCATCGCCTCCATGGTGAAGGGTGAGCTGCTTTTAAGAGGCAAAAAGGCCCCGACTGAAACAAAAGGAAAAAATAATAATACGTTCCAGATTGCCTTGTAAAGAAGAGGGGGGCATTCTCACTCTCGGCCTTTCCCTCCCGTCTCTCCAGTGGCCACTCTCTTTCCAGCCTCCAGGAGTCAAAACAACAGCAAGGGCCCCCCAGGTGGTGCCGAGAACTCTGAATTAGGAGGCAGAAGCCCAACACAGAATTCTGTCCCTACATCTGACACACACTGACAGGGAGACCCCGATCAGAACCTTCAACCATCTCTTCCTCCTTGTCTCCATCTATAAAATGAGGGAAGTGGACAGCTGCTTTATAAATGCCTCCTTTATAACTTCCTTGCAACTCTATCTTCTATAGATTGTTTTCAGAGCACATCTTTCTCTATTTATGTGCACGAGGATTAAATAGTTTGATAAAGGCTAAGTTTGAAGGAAGACGGAAAGGCAGGAGAAAGTTCTGGTCCTCTGGGTTCACTGCTAACTTTGACTTTTCCTGCTAGCCCACCCAGGTTCTAAGGAGTCAATCTCCAAAGCATCAACACTTGGGGTGTGGAGTTTGGCCGGGGTTACTCCGTTCGTTTTTCTGTTAAAAATCTCAGAAATGCCTTGGATCCTCACAACAGCTCAGCCCGGAGTCTGTGGCTAAGGCTGAGCATAAGGAATGAACCCAAAGCAGGCTGAATCCTCGGGGGCCAGTGTCCCTGCAGTCTGAGTATGGGAAGAGAAAAGGGTTGTCTCCCCTCCAGACACCACTGATAGCACCTTGAGAGGAGAGTTGCAATAATTTCTCTAGTCGAGTTGAGTAGCCCAGGCCTCGCGTGGCTTCTCAGAACACGTTTCAACCTGCCTCGAGACGGGTGACGTGGGCAGACCCCACAGTTTCTCTCTCCTGAGCCTATAAAGGCAAAGAGGCCCCCAGATCCTAGAATCCCCAGATCTGAGAGGACAGCCGCTCTTGTCAGAACAGAGTTGTTTATCTATAGTAAGCTTAGAACTCGCTGCAAAAAATAAAATAGAAATAAAGGAAAAGAATTCCCATCTTCAGCATCATTGCCCCTGTTCCTGGGACCTGGCACGGTATTCAGGGGACAGAATCGCACTTGCCTTGCGGGTAATAAGCTCAACATTTAGCCTGCATTACTGGGGCAGCGGTGAGGGGTAGGGGGACAAAATGCGAGAGAGACCGCTGTGGAAATGAATATTGAATCCAAAGTATTATTGTTAGAATCTCTGGAGAAAATGGCTCCTCAACATATAGGATTTTCAGTACAGTTTAAAAAAGGAATGACTCTTCTGGTTTTTCCATTTATTGTAACTTCCCAAAGCTTATTTTTAGTAGCACTAATAGTGCCGCCTACCCCTGTACTCATTTTCTACAGATTTTAAAATTTGGTATTATCCTGTCTCTCCAGAGGTGCCTTCTATTTCTAAAACATTAGTGCCATGGGGTGGAGGGGGGGAGGAAATAGGGCATTTTCTGAGAGAACGGAGCCTTAGATATTTGCATTCCATTTTGATTAGTATTTTTTTGCTTCTCTCAGTTCATTCTGAATCAAGGGAAAATATATTTAAGTGGAAATAATGTGATGTCAAGGGCCTCTGGACACCAAAGCCCCCACTCTCCCCCACCCCATGCACCACAGTTAGCTCAGGCATGAAGGTGAGTCCAGGGCCAGGCCCATAATGGCCCTGACTCAAGGGCAGGTCTCACCAGGTGTATCAGCTATAAACTCAACTGCAGAAGCATGCAGTGCCCAGGGTAAGCTTTGGGCAGGAAAGAAAACACAGGAGCCCTGAACACGTGTGGTCTGCGTGCTTGTGGATGGAAGTGGAGAGTTCCAGGCATTCAGGCAGCCCCCATGCACAGCCTTAGAGGCCAGAGCAAGGAGCCTCTGCCTGGGAGGAATCAAGGAGCTCCCATCCTAGAAGGACCCTCTGTGTTCACTGGGCACCTGAGGCCAGGTTTCTGACAAGTCTGTTGCTAATGAATACTGTATTAGGTGGCGCCTGTGGCTCAAGGAGTAGAGCACCGGCCCCATATATCGGAGGTGGCGGGTTC
This sequence comes from Perodicticus potto, assembly GCA_963574655.1. Lineage (NCBI taxonomy): Eukaryota > Metazoa > Chordata > Mammalia > Primates > Lorisidae > Perodicticus > Perodicticus potto. Next base: position 50,858 of record CAUYRH010088530.1, read on the forward strand.
AAACCCAGCCCTGGCCAAAAACTGTAAAAAAAAAAAAAAAAGAATGACTGTATTTGCACTCTGACTGAAGTTGCAGACCTCTTCATAAACTGGGCGGCCTTGCCAAATTATACCTGAAAGCAGGTGGGGCGAGGCATGGGCTATTCATACCTGTTGGCTCTGTGAGTGGCCAAGTGTTCCTGAAAGAACACTCAGTGTGGGCATCGTCACCCCAGGGCTCCCCTTTTATCAAGAGATGGCTTTGTGACAGCCTGGGTGTCTGGGTTCTAACAGCGACATCACAGGTCAAATTTTGAGAAAATGACACTATATTAGATTTCCACATATAGCATCTTTGAGCTATAAGAGTTCACAATTTAAGAGCCTAAAGTGTTAGATCTGGATGGGACTTGACAGATCTTGTAATCTAACTCACTGTTGGGTAGCTGAGGGCACTGAGCCCACAGAGCGGATATCACTGACTCAAGGACATCTAGCTAGGGTCTGGCCTAGGGGGACAACCCATCTCTCTTGACCCTTCTCTTGCTCTTTCCACTGATTCTTGAAGGTGACATATGGAGTGGCTTCCAGGACTCAAGGTGTATTCAGAGAGACAGAAATTCCACTAATCCCCCAGAACTGCCTCTTCCTTTTCTTTTGCCTCCAAGTCTTTTCTCAGCCCTCCCATGCTGTGCAGCGCTGAGCACGTTGCTTTACCTCTCTGCGCCTTGCTTACCTCGTATCAAATGCAGATGATGTTAACCTTGACGGTGAGGCTGGTGGGGATGTTGACAGGAGTGGTGGTGATGATGATGCTGCCCTCCTAAAGGAGTTAATTGTTCTAGAACAAGCTTCAGAAGGAGAAAATGGGGTTCACGTCCTGGTGGTCCCTCCCTCTAGCTGTTCAGAGCATTAAGTGTCACATACTCTCTTGGAGCCTCAATTTCCTTAGTTTTAAAATAGGGGAAACAGTTCCTAACTCATATAATTGTGAAGATTAATTGATAAAATATATATGCGATCTCTCAGCCCAAGTGCTCAATGTATGGCCACTGCTCTTACTATAGAATTGTTAATAGTCTTAATGAATTAGAAAACTAGAAGCAAGTATCTTTTAAAAATCCAAATGTACTGAGTACATTGGATACTTTTTCTTCCATTCTTGAGATACTTTGCTAAGAAGAATATGTTCCAGCTCATCCACGTAAACATGAAAGAGGTAAAGTCTCCATCTTTCTTTAAGGCTGCATAGTATTCCATGGTATACATGTACCACAATTTATTAATCCATTCATGGGTCGATGGGCACTTGGACTTCTTCCACAAAGAAAGTCCCTGGCCGCTGCGAGTGAAGGGCCAAAGCCCGGCAGTTTCCCTGGCCGCTGAAGGCGGCAGGCTGAGGCCCGATGGGGCGCCAATTGGGCCATGCCGGGGTCCCAGCAGAGTTCCTGGCCGCTGCGGGCAGTGGGCTGAGGCCCAGTGGGGCATGGATCAGAGCCGCCCAGGGGTCCTGGTGAAGTCCCTGGCTGCGGCGGATGGCGCGCTCGGCGGAGCAGAGTGGAGCCTTGCGGTTCTGGGTGGAGTCCCTGGCTTGGGTGCTGGTGGGGGCTTGGCAGGGCCCTGAGTCTCTTACCTGGCGGGCTGCCTGGTCCAGCCGACAGGGAGGGTGGGCGCTGCTCAAACTCTCCTCCCTCAGTTTCAGCAGGGATCAGGCTTCCGGTGCATCAGCTAAGGTGGGGAAGGGTGTACTGGCAGTTCAAAATGGTGGAAAACTTTAGTTCAGTTTTTCTGCCTGAAGCTTGGTTTCTTGGAGTCGCAGCTTGCCTCAGCAGAGGTGACCTGCAGTTATCACTTCTCTCTCTCAGCTGGGCTCCCAGTCTTTGGCTCAACTGGGCAGTTTATGGAGGTTACCTTTCCTTTTGGACAGGAGCCTCTGTTGGAAGCTGCTTCCAGTCGGCCATCTTGCCCCTTCCCCCTCAAACAGATATTTGTATACCTAAGTTCATAGCAGCATAATTCACAATAGCTAAACTGTGGAAGCAATCCAAGTGTCTACTGATCAATGAATAGATAAGCAAATGTGGAATATTCATATTCAGCCTTAAAAAGGAAGGCAACTCTGACAAATGCTACAACATGCATGAACCCTGAGGGCATTATCCTAAGTGAAATAACCCAGTGACAAAAAGACTAACGTTGTATGATTCCACTTATCTGAGGTAGCTAGAGTAGTCAAATTCACAGAGACAGAAAGTAGGATGTTGGGTGCCATAGGCTCAGGGAAGAGGAAATGAGGAACAAAAATACAGTGGCATCGTCACATCTCTCAGTAACCTCATACTCCTGAGCTCAAATGATCCTTCTGTCTCAGCCTCCCCATTACATGAGACTACAGACATGTGCCACTACACCCAGCTAGTTTTTTTCTATTTTTACTAGAGATGAGGTCTTACTCTTGTTTAGGCTGGTCTTGAACTCCTGAGATCAAGTGATCTTCTCACCTCAGCCTCCCAGAGTACTAGGATTAGAGGAATGAGCCACAGCACCCAGCCAGGAGTTATTGTTTAATGTTTGCTTTTGCAATATGAAAAGAATTCTAGAAATAGATGGTGGTGATGCTTGTACAACAATATGATTGTACTTAATACCACTTATTATATATTTACATATAAAAATGGTTAAGATGATAAATTTAATATTATATGTATTTCATATAACATTAAATTTTTTTTTATAACATAAAAAATTTTAGGAAAAAAGACATTGTTAAGTGAATAACAAGACAAACCATGGATTGGGAGAAAATATATGCAAAACACATATTCAACAAAGTACTTCTATCCAGAATTCTATAAAGATTACCTTCAATAATAATAAGTCAAATAATCTCATTTTTAAAAAACAGGCAGCAGTTTGAATTCACATTTCACCAAAGAAGTTAATAGGCAAATAAACAGAATCTCAGCACCAAACTCAGAGGTGTAGGGAATACAAATTAAAATTATGACAAGATACCATTAGATACCCATTATAACAGTTAAAATTTAAAAACTGATATTAACAATATTAATAATTTTTACTTTCATAAAAAAAAGTAAACTTAAAAAGGTCAAGAAGAAAAGTCATGTGGATGGATGGTAGTGACACAAGGTCTACCATAGACTAGAAAAGTTAATGCTCACCAACATTTGCTTATATATCACACAGAACTTACAGCAATTCAAACACGTATTACACTTATTTCATGAAATGTATTTGTCTTTTTTCCTTAGTTTTTAAAAGTTGTTTTAATTTTTATATATTTGGGTGTTGTTTTGTTATATGGATATATGTATAGTGGTAAACTCTGGGCTTTTATTGTACTCATCACCCAAATAGTATACATTGTACTCAATAGATGACTTTTTATGCCTCATCCCCAATCCCACTCTTCCACCTTTTAGAAGCTCCAGTGTCTATTATTCCACTCTATGTATCCATATATACCTAATGTTTAGCTCCCACTTATGAGAACGTGTGGCATTTGACTTTCTGATTCTGAGTTATTTCACTTAATAGCCTCTAGTTCCATCCATGTTGCTGCAAAAGACATGACTTCATTCTTTTAAATGGCTTAGTAGTATTCTATATTTTCAAGTATCTAATCCTTTCTTGATGGAAACTTAACATTGATTTCATGACATCATTACTACAAACACTGCTGCAATAAACACAGAAATGCAGGTATCTTTTTAATATTATAGTGATTATTTTCTTTCCTTTGGGTAGATACCAGCATTGGGATTGCTGGATTGAATGGTAGTTCTATTTTTAGCTCTTTGAGAAATCTCTATACTGTTTTCCATAGGTGTTTTGCTAATTTACATTCCCATCATGAAATGTATTGTTCTAACTAAACAAAAATGAGTATGTTCAACAGTTTCCTTGAAAAGGGAAAAGAAAATGTGGCTCTGACTGAAATCTTTGGAATTAAAGTCAATGGTTTCTGATTTGTACTTGAGTGAGCCAGAAACCTAGAACAAATTTATGATATGCTAAGCATGAAAGCTAAACCTTGATCAGAATATAGAGAGACATATTACATATGACTTAAAGTACAGTATGAATTCTTCCTACTACTAAAAGGCTACATTTATTCAAGCCATGTTGATGAGGTGATGTAGTCTGTTCTGCAAGACATCCTGAAACACTGAAAGCTTAGGTTAAATACTAATTTTGAAAGGCAAGAATAGCATCAGTCATTAAATATTACGCTACTTCTCTTCAGTTTTTAAAGTGCTTTGTGTAGTAGGATTTTTAAGAGATTTTGGCAAATAGCCTTAATATAAATTATAATTACAAAGAAAGCTTTCAGGTTTTCACTAGAAGCAGCTACTCAGAACCAAAATGAATTATTATTTATGTGATTACATAATCCTTAGCATCTATAAAGACCACTGTTTATTACACCCTGGATTCAGAGCACTAGACCTCAGTGTTTTCAGTCTGCATCTCAGATACAAAAATGTCCACATCCTAACTCAGTGCTAAAAGCACTAGACTCATACCCTTGTGTGACACTATTTCTAAGCCATAAAGACAAATATTTGCTTAATTTTATTTTAAATACTTTTCCTATTTTTTAAAAATAGGAAAATACATGTTAAAGGATTAAAGGAAAGAAAGAACTATTTAAATGAATCTTTAAAAGCAAGGTCATTAACACACGAATGGCTTAATAAACTGTGGTACATGTATACCATGGAATATTACGCAGCCGTAAAGAAAGATGGTGACTTTTCCTCTTTCATATTTACATGGATGGAGCTGGATCAGGTTCTCCTTAGCAAAGTGTCTCTAGAATGAAGAAAAAGTATCCAATGTATACATCCCTATTATGAGGCAAATTTATATCTTTCAAGTGTAGGCTACAACCCACTTATTGCACAAGAAGATAGGGAAAGGGGAGAGGGAGGGAAGGGGAGGGATAGGGAGGGTTAGGGGAGTGAGGATAGAGGGCGGGACCACACCGGTGGTACATCTTTGAAGGGTTAGGAGAAAACTTCTAAATACGGATCAAAATTGT